>JAPKID020000300.1:0-19445 GCA_026931265.2 Tropidonophis doriae | reverse complement strand
TGCTAAAATTTGTAATCTTAAAAACCTTATCCCTAAAATACCTGATTAAAACAATTTAGACTAATAAAAGGCAGCGTAAGGTCAGGACAGGCCAGCCTGATGAAAAAGATAGGTTTTTAGCCTCTGGCGGAACAGGCGGTGGTCAGTGATAACACGAATATCTGAGGGGAGGTCATTCCAGAGGGTGGGGCCCATCACAGAGAAGGCCCCCTATATGTTGGGGCCTATTAGTTCTCATCTCTCATACTTTCCCATCCACAATAGACCTCTTTTTCAAAGTATACCAGAGGAGTCCTTTACAAAAATTGGGTGAGGCATTCTTACTGTGCTTCCAGACCAAACAAAACAACGAACTTAGTTTTCCTACGTTGCTTTTCCTAGAATGCTTATTAGAAAAGGTTTTTGAAAATCATTCTAACATTTTATCATATATTGGAAAGGCTGAACAATCTTGAGATATATATATAGGGTACTTTTTTCTTGCATATAATGTTTACTTTGCATACATTTATATTTAAACATTAATTGAAAAAATCTCCATAAAATATCTAGAGATGCAGATCTAGTATGAATAATATTTAATGTTCATCTATTACAACATTTTGGTGCTTATTTATACATTGATGCAATCAAGTATTTCAAATATTTTAAAGAAATATTTAGAAGTGTATGATATATATCCTAGTCTTGTCTGGTTTTAAGTTAAAGATCTATGAGAAAAGAAAACAAGGTCTGTAGAACTGCTTGTCAACAATAATGGCCTTAGTCATTTTCTTTTGAAATCTTAATTTCTTGTCTCACTGAAAACAAGACTTTATTATGTTACATGTTTGGATTGAATGATGATAAAATATCAGGATTTTTGTGTTGTGTATGAAAAATAAGAATGAAATCTCTGCCTCGTTTAATTTTTGTGAAAAGATTGCTTCTTTAAGAAGCAAAGTAGATAAGCAAAGTCAGTTTAATTATGAGATTGCAACTCCACTGAAAGATTTTCCCTAAATTGTGATTAAAAAAGATAATTACTGAAGCAGCTAAAAGTAATGATATTCTGCTATGAAGAGATATAAGGTTGCAGTAACAAGTATTTTTTTCCTTTAAAGCTTTTGAAAGTTGGTTTCTAAATTGTGTTTCTAAAGCAATATTCTATATCAGTGACAATCTTCCATCATCCTTAAAGGATGTTCCTCATGTAGAACACATTGCAATAATTGGCATGGGAATGAATTCATGTCTCAGGTTTGCTGACGGTTTAGTCCAAACTGATTAAAAGCATTCCATGCCATTAAGGCTATTTGAGCATCCATTGAAGGTGTACCATAGAAGAGTCTCAAGCCGTTATCTACTCCCAAACTAACACCTACTCCAGCACACCATCTTCAGAGCTCAATTTTCTTGGGGTTCTTACTAGCCCTCATCCTGCAGATTCTGGTCCTCTAATTGAATGTAATAGGCTGAATTCCCAGGAGGGACAGAATGCATTCGAGAGGAATAAAAGACAGTCAGCCAACATACCTTGTGCGAGAGAAAGAGATTAAGGGATACTACAGTTTTTGACTATATGGTAGATACATAAGTAGAGTGCTTAAGTTTGACAAGATTCTGCCCAAAGGTATGGAAATATATATATATTTAAAAATCAACATTTAATTATTCAAAAAATCATTACATTGCAAGAATCAATCTTTCTTGACTTTTGAGTCTGACAGATGCAGAATTTATATATGCTTATCTAAATATGAGAAAGAGTAATAAAGAATGGTTAGAAATTACTTGATAGCTTCACCAATGGCTTCATACCAACATTAACTAGCAGAAGGCCAACCTGACAATATTCTGTAGGTTAGTAATTATGGAACCAACAGAACTTTCCCATTATCAGTTTCCTCAACTAATCAAACTGTCCTTTCATTCTTATTTCGTTTGACTGCTATATTCTTGTTTCACATTGATGTGTGACGCTATAATATCCTTAAAGCTGTATTATTTATACAACAAGACACCCAGGTATCTACACATGGATAATTCGTAAATCAAATGAAGCTTTATGTGTCTTCTACATGACTCAGAAGGAGAAAAGAAGTCTCTGAAATCAGATATTAAAGTTACTTTTCACAAGATAACATTATTTAAATCTGCTGTCATCACCTAATTTTTTTTCAGTTATGCAGTGCATGGTATACATTCATGTATAGATTATATATAAATACTTTGCTCCACATACGGAATCAGAGATTCACAGAAACCTAGATCTTAGCCTATGTCACCCAAGGGAACTACTTATTCACTTCTTATATTATCTTTCATAAATATTCTATTTCCAAATAATTAAAAAAATACAAATAATTGAGAATAGCATTGCTATATCTGAGATATAGCATAGTGCTATATGTGAGATTACTAGTAATACATTTTAATTATATTGAAACCTATACGCTATTTTTTCTTGTTTTTCCTGTAATTTCATCAGACCACCATCTTACACACATGGCAGTTCACTGAGATGTGTAGCTGCTTCTGATTCCTGCTTTTGTTTTTTGCAGAACCCACGGGCATGATACCAGTTTTGACAAAAGGAGTAAATGCATCCTCACGTAAGTCAAGTTGTATAACTTGCCTCCCTAATGTTAATTCTACAGATTCAGGGTTTTTCCCCCCTAGGCTTTCTCTGCATCATTATACTTTGGATAGAGTTAGACTTATCATAAGGGGGAGGGGGGAATGCAACTGTATCCTGGATCTACATTTATGAGTTGAATTCTCAACTGGAATTTAGTGCGTTTCTCACCTCTAAAAATGCCCTTACATTATAAGTTGTAGCAGCCTATTACAAGTTGCACCTTGCCAGGTATTCATCCTTCCTTTGTCTTCCTTGACAAGATACTTTCTTTTTTGGCATGAAATATTAATGCCTCTCATTTCCTCAAGTTTTGCATGCATCCTCTAACAAAATAGCATTATTTAAAAAGAGCTGCTATTATATTTAGATCTTTTCCTTATCTAGCTTATATTGCCTCTGTTCCACATCTTGGATTGTATTTACTTTTTTAAGCTTCCTTTTCACAGAAATTAGTTTTTGAGAGAGGACCTACATTATTTACAGTGGGGCTACCTACATTTGGAGTTTTTAAAACCTACTCTTTGCAATGTCTGAAAGTCTCCACTCTGACGGCTGTCTTATATGCTCATATTGCATGCTGCTGCTTGTTCTGTTCATCTGTCACTTTTGTGGCACAGCAGAATAATGAATGCTGCATCTCTCTAGCTTTTCTGAGAGTCTTTTGTCTAACACTGCTAGTTCTGGAGTGGTAGCATTCCGAAACTAGAGCGGAGCACATGGCCTTCTGAATGCATGTTTTGAAATGTTACTAGATTTTGGCATGTGACTACTTTTTGCATTTCATAAAGATCCTCTGTCTTGCTTTTCCCGTGGTTCAGTCTCCCGTATCAGACTGAAAATTCAGTCGCTCCTGTTTTTTATTTATCTTTTCTTCAACTGGTTATCAGATCTGGACTACATCAACTTGTCAAGTTAATCTCATCCATTCAGATATTTGTACATAATCTGAAATATCAGCACAAAAGAAATGTTTGTGTTATTATCCAAGTTCCAATTCAGATGTGCAATTCAATCTGAAAAGGTGATTTCAGTGGTTCATTTTTGAATCAGATACCCATTGTCTAATTATTTTAAATTTATCAACATTACATGCACCATTAAACGTCTTTCATTCTTTTATATTTTGCTCCTAGTACAGATTTTTCCAAAAGCAGTGCTGGTCAGAATTCTTTGCAGATGTTGAGTCACCTAATCTGATTTTTCTTATGTGACCCAGAATAAATAATCTAGTCAGAAATTATATTTATTTCTAGTATTTTCTATCAGTGTAATAATATAGGGGTCCTTCAGTTCAGTACAGTGATATCCTATCATATTCTTACAAATGGTTACAAGCCTTTTCCTTAATTCTGCTAGTTTTCTGCCAAGAATAAGGAATGTTTTTAAGATTAATTTTTGCTTTAATGAATTATTCCCAGTGTTTGGGACCATATGTAATTTCTTTGTAGTTCCCTGCTATTCGAAGCTGCCTTTTCAACCATTTTCCTCAAAGAATTTGACCTTCCTAGGAAGATAAAGTTTAAATCCCGCTTCATGGATAGGATTTTTCCATCTCTATTACCATGTTGCTTTCTGTGTATTGCAGAACTCATAGACACGATTTCTGCCTCTACTGAAGGAACAAATGCATCTTCTAGTAAGTATATAGTACTACTAGCAGTCTTCATAAATCTGCAGCCTACTTCTATTTGTTTCAGTAAACATACAAAATCTATACTGATTCTTGGAATACAAAACGAATTGCAAAAATGGTCAGATTTTAACCGCCTTCCCCAACTAATATCTTGTTTATTGCCACTCCCCTATCATCCAAAATATCATCATAAAAATATCCATCATATCTTAAGCTAAAATTCATTACATCTGTGAGGCACAAGATGCAGAAAGATTGCAAAAGGAATCACTTCCATAAAAAGAGAAAGCAATTTGCTTCCTTTCTTTGAAAAAAATATTTTCCTTCCCCCCCCCACTTTCCTTTCTAGAAAGGTTTTTTTTTTTGTAGCAGACTGTTTCATTAGGTTTTCTGCCAATACTTTTAAGCAGATTGTGGAAGCAGTAGTTACTAGTGTTTCTGACTACAGAATATACAAATAATCCTAGCTTTTAGATAATCTTTTTACATAATTGTAGCACACAGAATAATTGCATATTGGAAAAATGCCTATATTGAAAAGGTGTTTTATTAAAAAATATCACTTCTTCATTACAGTCAAGAACCATGAGATTATGAAAGTTCTAAAGACACTTTCTTCCATAACTATACTGTGTTTTGTGTACTATATTATGCTTTAAGAAGGAGTTGTTCACTCATGCTAATGTGTTTTGTTGAATGAACCTTTTGACTTCTTTGAACAATATTAAAGTAATACTAGCAATATTAAGATAGCATTGTCACAGATAGATCAATGAATTTGAGCTGAGAAGATTGTGCGTAATGTCCAAAATAATAATAATGCAACATACTGTGTGATTGTGGCCAGAGGTAGCATGCAGAGCCCTCTTTGTGGGCATGTGCACCATCACCAGCTGCTCTCCTGATTTCCAGCCCACATGCTGGTCTTCACGGGCACTGCAGCACTGGAAAACAGGCCAAACAATGGCCTGAAAAAACAGTCAATAAACAGGCCATTTTGGGGCTGTTTCTCAGGCCAAAAATGGCCTGAAAATGATTCCCAAAACAGCCAAAAACCAGGTGTGTTCACTGCCCAGCTAGTCTTTAGGTTTCCAGTGCTCTGGCGCATGCTCATGCATGCGCTTTCCAGTTTGGGCACTCGTTGCCAAAAAGATTTTCCCTCACTGGTCTAGTACATGGCTATCAAACTCAAACGCGTCACATGACTTCTTGTGACGTATCGTGACATTTTTTGCCTCTGTGGAGCTGGGGTGGGCATGACCTGCAAATGATGCATTCGGCCTGCAGGCTGCCAGTTTGACACTTCCGGTCAAGTAAAATCTGAAGGGTTTATTCCTATTACCCTGAAATTCTAAGATTACAGTCTAAGGATTTTCTGCAAGGCACAGACTTCTTTCTAATGACTTTGTAATGAATTAGGCACATGAATATGGTAAATCAGATAAATGTATTGTATGAAGAGTTGACCTGACTGCAGTTAAGCTAGGTTTCACATTAAAATAAATTTGAAGAGGTATTTTAGGGTGAAATAAGACTGAGCATGAGATGACAATTGGAACGATTAAAAAACAGAAGGTCTTTGGACAGATGAAACAGTTGGAGAAAGGAAAGTTTTTTTGGAAGGAATATTGTGAAATAAGGAAATTGGAAAATAGGCTAGTGGAAATAATAATGGGACATTGGAACTGGATACATGATAAGATGAGTCCTTAATAAGATAAAGGATCTTTTAGGATCTTAAATTTCTGTTGCAGCAAAAATTCTTTTAATATAGTTGTTTGGATTTATAATTTTAAATATATGTATGTTTTCAGGAAGATATGAATTTATTTTCTTAGGAAAACTGAAGCTCAGAATAAGCTGAAGTTAGCAAAAGATACTAAAAAAAATTCTTCAATTTTTGAAGATATATATTCAATTTTTGAAGATATATTCAAAAGAAAAGGGAAAGAGAAGCAACATGCTAGCTATTTGGTATGAGTATTGGGTAGCAAATGATAACAGGGGAAAAAATAGAACTGAACAATTCTCAACAATTCAGAAGGTCCAACCTTCTGATGTGTATATTTTACATGAAGTTTTAAAGTGGTATAAAAATTATGATTCCAGTTCAAGCTCCATGTCAACATAGTCAAAGAACATCTGTCAACTTTGATTGGTTCAAATATCAAAGTCAGACAGATTCTAAGATTGGGGAAATTCTATCCTTTGGTTGATGTCCTAGATGGACATCTGCGATATTGGACAGGGTTTTAATGACCCATAATTCCAATTCTGTGGTTCTGTGCCTGATCAGTCTCCGTGGCCTCTTCATATCATTGTAACAGAAGAAAGTTAAACCTGTTTATGATTCCCAACCCTAAGATAAAAGACATAAATAGGAAGAACATTTTAACAACAGGAAATAAAAATAAAGTTAGTCCCAAATTGTCCAACTGCATTGTTGAAAACAATGTGAAAGTGCCATGAGGTTAAAGATACATGCTCAAAATACCACTTTCAATGTTAGAATTGGGAATAAGTGATTATGGTGTGGAATGGATAAGTGGATGGATGGGTAGACATATGAATAGATTTTAATTTCAACCTTCGTACTGTGAAAAGATCATTAAAACACTCTGACTTAAGATCAAAAATCTGACATCTACCATTACTATAAAATTGCTTTTATATTTTGTATCAATAGAAAACTTTATTTCTCTCATGTTAGACTATGTCTAGCCTTTGTATCTGCTCCAACATGAATGCAAATTCATGCGAATCATCATTGCAAAAAATTCAAATTAATTGTGATCTATGATGCTACTCTGTAACAATTGTTGAGAGATAATATTAATCTAAGAGGAGATATTGATTAAATAACAAATAGGTTCCTTAAATCTTAGCGAGCTATCTGTGATGGCATGTATAGTATACAAATATTTTACGAATAAAATACTTTAATACTGCGGCAAGTTCCAACCGCAATTAAAATTATTGGATTAAAATAAAAGTAAAAAATTATACAAATGCTGTAAAATCAGTATACTTCAAGATATGTTTATAATATCATAAAAACACTTATAGAGATGTAAAACCTTATACCTAGCAACCCTGCTGTTTGTCTTCACCTGTAGGATTTATAACAAGGTATTTTCATTGTTTTATAGTACAATATAGTACAATAGTTCTATAGTAAATAAAGTCATATAGTACAATAATGAAAGTAGGAAAATTACTGTTTATTTCAAGCAAAGGAGCAACGGCATAGGGCATTCTGTTTTAAACTCCTAGGAAATTATTGATTCCTAATCTGTGTGTACTTGGGGTTTATTTTTCCGTTGTATGGATTTTGTAGTTACTGATTTATATTTTCTGCTCTCTAGCCATACATCTGCTCCTTTATACATCTTATAAAGTTTTGTGAATGTTGATTTCTCCCACAAGAGGCTTTCTCTTCTTCTGGCACCAGGCTAATATCTTCTGGAATTTCTATGTGACCTTGTAAGGTAGAACACATGTATAATTTATCAATTTAGGGAAGGTATACTTCCTTGCTAGTTGGGCAGAATACATTTATTTCATTAGCAAGCAGCCTTTTTTCTATAATAGGATTAGTGTAAAGAATATATCAGCCAGGCACTCTTCTTGGACACGCTGAAAGGCTTCAGTAGAAAAAAAGTATATGTCAGCTGTCAGAGCCTAGCTAAGAGGTTGCTGGTAATCAATGGCCTCGTGGGATTGATGGAGCCATCTTTCAAGTGGAAGACTGCTGTTCTTCCTGCCATGGCTCAGATTCACATAGGCAAGGGGGGGGGGAGACATTATTAACTCTGTAAAAATACCATCAGCTGTTACACTACTAAAAAGACCTAGAATGAACGATCAAAATCAAGAAAAACCAGAGAACCAAACTGGGTTTGTTTTATCTCTTTAGAAAGGAAACCTTTCTAGAATAGAATTCTGCTAAAACTGCTCTTCTGCATCAAGCTGACACAAATACATAGTCCTTTATAAAATTGTCCCATTTTAAAATTTCATATTACATCTTATCAAAAAGCTTGTATATCTTACAAGTTTGATACATCATCAACTTTTTTTTTTCCGGTCATGGATTTGCTACATCTTGAAAATTCAATAGGTATATAAATCTGTGCATTGTTATTAAAATTAAATTGTGAAATGCAACAATTGTACATGCCAATAATAGCATGGCAAGCATCTCTAATGAAAAGTCTCTTAACTTTTTGGGAAACAAATGCTGCTGTCCTGCCTTCCACAATTGTTGCTATTGTTATTTTGAAATTATCCATTATAAGAATCTGTGTGTATGTGTGTGTGTTGTAAGAGGTATTAGATTTCTCATTCTTTTCCTCCATAAGCACTAATTTTTATCATTGTGTTCACTGTCTGCTTTTAAAAATTGCTGAGTAAACTCATTTACATTTAATCACATTAATAGATCAAAGGAAATGCCCAAACCATTTACAATCAGTTAATTGCTACAAGAATAATTTGAGACTGTCTGCTGGGTTGTTCTTCCAAACCATATATGAATTTTCTCCCCAAAAATTGTTCATCATTACTTAGCAATTCTATTTGGCAAGGTTTTAGGTCTGTCTCATCACCTAATGCATAGGCTTGTGCTTCTCTTTGCCAGGAACTACAACTTCCCATTTCAAAGGCTATAAAGACTTTCTAGCATCTTCATTCACATAAATAATGCATTTAGTTTCCCTTATAGAAGGATGCTGCCTGGGATTATTGAGCAGAGGGAGAGATGGAGGGCAAATGTAGACAAAACAGGGCATATAGTTACTACTATTAAGTAAACATCAGGTTATTCTTGAAATCATCAATTATTTAGGGATTGTTACTGGTTGTTATAATAAAAAAAATATGTAGAGGATTAATTCTTTCCTTGCCCACTGTTCTTTCCTTCCACACTTGACAATTTCAAAATATTTTTGTTCTTTTTTAAGTAGTTGATATTATGTATGGGATTTCATCTATCCATCCAATGCACTAAGCTAATTAAGCAGTGTTTCTGTATTCATTAAGTTAATGTGTTGCATTGTGTGCTTTATAGCAGTTTCAACATGTATGGCATTTATACCAAAAATGGGAAGCTCTCTAAGTTTGTTTCAACTTACAAATTGGAGTTTAATAAAAACAAATTTGTTAAGGCACTCATGATTTGCTGTATGGTCAGAACTATAGCATCCTGCTTCTTATCCACCTATAGAATAGATTTTGGATAAGAATCTTGGTAGCAGGCTATTTATCATCATCATATCCAAGACAGCAAATTGATTTTGGAAGACCACAATAATGTGCACCTTTTATCTTCCAGCCAAGAGGAATCTAGCAAGTTTGTAAAAAAATACCTCTTTTTCATTGTAGCATCTAATATCTTGCTGTTTTTGTAGAGCCCAGCTTGGCCCTTCCCGTATCAAAATCAATAACTGTTTAGTGTTCTTGGAATGCTGTTCTATTATGCAGGAAATCTGGAATGTGATGGAATCTGATAACTGTTGAGTGGGTGTATTATGTTTTAAAGAAAAAATCAATTTTAACTTATCAGGAGATATGAGAAGTCATATTGGATTCTGATTGGAGGGAAATGGCATACAGAATTTAGCAGATATAACAACATTTATAATGGACCAATAGAAACATATCAAAGGAGTTTCCATAAAGTTGAGTTTAGAAACAATGCTGTACTGCCGATGTGCATGCTTGCTTTAGGAATACTCAACATGCATATTTGTAAATTATCAGATTGCTAATAAATCACTGAAGAGACTCTTTGGTGCTCTGTGCTATCAAATGAATGGTTTACAATATCTTGAATTTTTTAACAACCCCATTTTACGTGGATGTTGCATCAGCTGATAAGCATTCCAAGTACATAAATACATTCTGTCCACTTATATCTGGGCTCTGATTTTGAAATTTTTTCCTAGAAGCTTCCAAAAATTCTCTTTTTTCTAAAGGGAAAAAAAGTTTCCTGCAAAGAAATAAGGAAAGAAAGCCATCATATTTGAAAATGTAAGAAATAACATTTTCAAAATCATACCCGCGTTAACATTAGATGAATACAATATCTAAAAACAACAAGATGGGCAGCCAATGAATTTGATAAAGAAATAAACAAGGTAGTGTAAAATTGTTCCATAATTGTCAAGTGAATATATACATAGTCGTGGTAGAACAAGACTAATATGAATACTGTCTTGTTTCTGTGCCTGTGGAGATTCTCAGTCATCGAGCTCATAGTTGTCTCAAAGGTGCTTTTTCAAGAGACAACTGGACTGTTTTTTCCCTGAGGAAGAAGAAAAAGAAGGTGACAAAGACTAAACTACGTCTTCTTCCTCAGGGAAAAAAAACCTTTTGAAAAAGCGCCTTTGAGACTGTCTTGTTTCTGTGTATTTCTGTTCGCTCTGTGTATTCTTTGTGTTTCTGTGCATCTGAAGTCATAATGGCAATGCAGTTTCAGGTGGGACTCCTCTAGGATCAAGCCTCACGAATTGCTGAGGCAAAAATAAACTGTTATGCCAGAGTGAAGGCCTTCACTCTACTCAGGGACTTTCAGTTTGGTTATTCAATTAAAGTCTTTATTACTGTCACAGACCAACATAGGAAAGGTAAAAAAAATACAAACAGTAATTTTAAAAACCAAAAGCAATATAAAATATATAACGCTTCATCTCATAATTTTCTATATTATGAAATGTTGAACTAAGCCCTGAATGATATAATTTTGATATTGTGGAAGGAATAACTGCTTCCCACTGAGTCTTCATGTAACATTTGTCTGTGTTGTATACGTAGCAATAAATAACAGGCATTTATTTATTTATTTGTATTATGATATACAGAAAATCCATCAGGCAGTGTTCCAAGTAATATTTCAATAAAATGTATAAACATTGCCAACTCTAGAGCAAGCTGCTAAAGAACTATAAAAGAAGAAATAATAAATCATCATTTAAAATATTTAACTGCATTTAAAAAATAGGTTAGTTAAAGGTTGGAGGCTCATACAGAACAATTTCATTTACTCCATGAGCTGATTCAGACCCCCTCCCCCATTAATTAAGAAATTATTAGAAAGAATAATAACACTGGCCACCACATATGCATAAAAATTAATTTCTACAGAGAGGGAATGGACTCATAGCAGAAATGTAGCAATATACCTGCTAGCTATGCTTCCCTTTAGATTTTCTGAAATCCTTAATGGTTACAATCAGGCTGCAGGGAACTCTGGTTAATTGTACCATGGAAGATCAAAGAGCACGCATGCACAATCCACAGAAGCAACTTGGAGTAAAGACAAAACTCTTTGGACTTTCACCTTGCCCTTTCTTGCCAAACAACTGATGTATGTCAGAAGCCAAGGACAAAACAAAAAGAAAAAAAATGATACTGATTTGCTGTGTGTTTTTCCCATGGATGGCTCTGTTACAATAATAGCTGACTGCTGGAAATAAAACCAGGAAAGCAACCTAACCAAGCAAGGGAAATCTTTATGGGATGTTGCAAAAAGGAGAATGAAAAAGGAAGGGGGGAAAAATAGCATGAGAGCTGTACTTAGCCCCTTGAAATAGTCATTGTCAGTCTGGGATGGTGAAATTCAATCTACTGTCCTTTATGCAAAAAGGAAGTATACACTAAGGAAGCGATCAACCTTATTGCATGTTGATTAACAGCATTGTGGCAAACACTTATCTTACTGCAGGTTTTATACTACTCATTCTGCAGATTGAATATACTATTCCTTGGAGTGATTTAATTAGGTATTAAATAGTTTTTAATACCCTAACTAAGGAGCCTTAGTGCCACAGTGGTTAGAATGCAGTACTGCAGGCGTTCAATCCTAACATGGTTGGAGACTCAGTCAGCCTTCCAATCCTTGTGAGGTCAATAAAATGAGGACTCAAGATTGTTGGGGGCAATATGCTGACATTGTAAATCACTCAAAGAATGCTGTAAAAACACTATGGAGCAATATATAAATCTAAGTGTTATTATTATTATTATTGCTATTTTCCTCCGTTCTATATTTTCCTTTGTTTGGCTGGTTTCTTAATAAGCTCAGGAAAAAAAGTATTTTTCTACATTGGAGATCCTAAAGCTATTAGCAGATAAAAATGATGAGGGAAAGGTAACGTTTTGGTAATTTCCAGAGTACCTTCATGGATTCCAGTAAGATTTGGAGTACATCAGGGGTGACCAGTATATTAAAAACCTTGTAAAGGATTGTTCCAAAGATGCTTTTTTTGGACTTTCTGGTTTTTCTTGAAGACATTTCGCTTCTCATCCAAGAAGCTTCTGCAGCTGAAAAAGTTTCTTGGATGAGAAGTGAAACATCTTCAAAGAAAAGTCAAAATCCAGTTGCCTCTTGAAAAAAAAAGAACCATGGCCGGGAGAATCAGCATAGACTTGTAAAGGATTGTGTGAAGCTATGATTTGACCAAAGATATTAGATATTCCTTAAAACCTACCATGACATTATTTTGTACTAGATCCACTGAAAAGAAAAAGGAACTGCAAAGAATCCAAAGGAAGACAATACTTTCTTTTTAATGTTAAAGACTTTTTCCCCAAATTTTGTACTGTTATCAAATGTTACCCTGTAAAATAATATCTTTAGGCCTCCTTAACAGTTTGTTATGCCATGTCCATATGATATTCTCGTGAAATCTATCACTTAGTAGGCTTAAAGTCATCCTTAATTTAAGTCATCCTTAGCTGTTCCAGTTTTGAAGTATTGTTTTTCCTCTTCTTCCAATCCAATGGTTTGCTATGAATCTAGAACAGGGGTAGTCAACCTTTTTATACCTACCGCCCATTTTTGTATCTCTGTTGGTAGTAACATTTTCTAACCACCCACCAGTTCCACAGTAATGGTGATTTATAAAGTAGCGAAGTCAATTAAATTAAAAAAAGTAAAGTGCTTCAGTATCAGACAAAACCCCTACCGCCCACCATGAAAGCTGGAATGCCCGGTAGGGACCAGGTTGATTACCACTGATCTAGAACATTTCATTAATGGGTTGCATTCTACCCAGTTTCTATTGGTTTTTAGGTACAGATATAGGTACAACCCACCCCTTCAGTCACTGGAGATGGCCCTTTATGGCTGCAAGAGACACCTGACATTTGACCTCTGAAGAGGCATTTGTTCCCTTAATAATGCCCATTTGGTGCTTTGTTTGAGGATTGTTTGAGGGTATTTCAATTAACCTGCACATTAGGAAAGTGCAAAGTAAGAAAGTTTGGCTTAAATGTGAAAGTAAAATTATACAGATAGTCCTCAGCTTACGACCACAATTGAGCTCCAAATTTCTGTTACTAAGCAAGACAGTTGTTAAATGAGTTTTATCCTGCCATCATTGTTAAGTGAATCACTGCAGTTGTTAAGTTAGTACATGGTTATTAAGTGAATCTGGCTTTCCCATTGACTTTACTTATTGGATCACAAAAAGTGATCACAAGGCCCTGAGACACTGCAGCCATCATAAATATGAGCCATTGCCAAGCATCCAAATTTGGATCATGTGACCATGAGGATGCTGCAAAGGTTGTAACTGTAAAAAACAGTCATAAGTCACTTTTTTCAGTGCTATTGTAACTTTGAAACATCACTATGTGAACTGTTGTAAGTTGAGAACAACCTGTGTTTATTTTAAGGTCAGGCATTACCTTAAAGGCAAAATTACAGTTTTGTAGTCTATCCAACCCTTGCAGTCTTATGCAGTGAATCTGGGATTCTGATTATCACAGAAGACTATGGAGAACAGGGAACAAAGGGACTGCAAAGGAAGTAGATTTAAAAAAAAATTGTACCTGCCTTTTCAGCCATTTGAGCTGATGAGATATGTAAAATAGAGAACAGTATTTTATTTACTTCTCTTTCAAATCAAGTTGGTCTGAAAAGATAAAGAATGTGAAAGCTGGTATTATGCGTGTGTTCAAAGACATCTGGAATAGATATGTTAAGACTCTTTTTGAGAATAAGATTGTGATTAATTACTGAACAGGATTCTATATATCACCTTATAGAGTACAGGTATATTCCTGTAGGGATGTAATGGGGATTAAGATGGGAGTGAGCCATCACCTTCCTGCATTTTTAATGAGTTTTTTTCCCTCTGTTGGACTGGATCTTTGGCTAGAAAGGGTTTTTTTTTTCTCGTTGCAAAAATGGCTGAATAGGGTAAACAAATAACAATCTCAGCAGATCTAGTAAAAGCTTTCACTGGAAAAAAACCCAAAAAATCAAAATAGTCTTTAGTGTTATGAAAAGGCATTCAGGCTTACATACAGAATAATGCAGAACACCTTTCCACCCAAAGAAACTTCTAGATCAGCATTTTTCAAACTTGGCAACTTTAAGATAAGTAGACTACGACTTACAGAATTTCTCAGCCAACATGCAAAATTTGCATATACTGCATACTCCCATCATGGCCTCAAATATTTGGGTTGGAAGAGGTAAGCTTGTGAGAGGCCGTCCCTCAAGCTACCATTATCTGGTATGCAAGAATCCTGATAAGCACTAGAGGGCAGCAAAATCCTAATTAGTGATTGCCAATATCTGTTCACTTCAGATATAGTAGCAATATAGGAACAGTTTGTCTGCTGTCTTTGATGAGAGGTAGGTAGGTAGTTAGAAAGGTAGCTGTAAGGAATGTGAAATCTTTGGAGAATTAGTAGAAACCATTGAACTTGTTCCATCAATTGAACATTTTTTTTGCTGCCTCAGTTTTACTTGATCAGTTTTGATGTGTTTACTCCTATGAAGAATTCTGTACTCATTTTATGTTTACATATTTGAAAATCTCTTTATAGTTTTTATTAGTTTTAACAAAATATATCTTATTCAATACTTCTGAACTTTACTTTTTATTTTTACTTTTATTGATATTTATATCCCGCACCCATCTCCCACAAAGGGACCCGGGGCGGCGAACAACTAAGAGTGGATGAATGATTAAAATTAACCAGGTTACTCCACAATGCCTTGAGGACAGAGAAACTAATACAGTGCGTAATCTTGAAAAATGGTTGATTTTAAGGCTTCAGAATATGTTCCATCACTATATATTGACACTTTGGACTGCATAACCTTCAAGGGAAATCTTGCTAACCCTTACACTGAGATATTCAGACTTCTGATTTATATAATAACATTAAAAGCAGTTGAGTTGTATTTGGCAGATTGAATCTCAAAAGGCTCAAGGTTGACTCAGCCTTCCAGCCTTCTGAGGTGGGTAAAATGAGGACCCAGATTGTTGGGGGTAATAGATTGGCTCTGTAAACCACTTACAGAGGGCTGTAAAGCACCATGAAGCAGTATTTATATTTAAGTGATGTTGCTATTGAAATAGTTAAATTAAGGAATACAATTACAGGTTTTGGTAAATAATAAATTGTCAAAGACTGAATCCTGATAATTTATATGGTCCCTATCATTTTCATATATATAATACAAAAGTGGATTGCCATTGAAAATTATCACTTGACTACTTTTCATTGTGAAGTCAATATTGATATAATTTCTGTATTTGATCAGTCGTGGTTATGTTCCTATGCAGATTTAAGTTCCTTTTATAATTATTTTTGTATATTTTTCATTTATGGTATCAGTGTCCTTGAAAGAATTTATTTTGGAATTGGTAGCAGTTCATCGAACAGTTAACAAGAAAATAATGCAGATTGAGGAAAGAAAATGAAGAAATGCTTTAAATTTGATTTTCCTTTAAATACTTTCAGACCAAAAGAAAAAGAAAAAAGAAATATTTGCAAAGCCAGATTATTGTCCCACATAACAGTATTTCCCATTCAAGGCTTTTGTGTGAAGCTCATTCAGTACTAATAAAGCAGGAGCCCGAGTAATTATTATTGTAAAATCATAGATTGTTGATGTGAACCTTCTGATTTAAGTGCATGCTTTCTCAGATTGGATCATATGACCAAAACAAAAAAAAAACCACTTCCAATTTAAAATGAGGATTATGTTCTCATCCGGTCCATTATGGCTCTAACTTGCTGGATTGATAGAAAGGCAAACTTTATATCTAGGTAGCAGCAGAAAGCAATTGCAGCTGAGAGGCCTGCCATCCCCCTTGGGAAGGATCAGATATCCAACAGCCTCAGCCTGAGGTCCAGCCCATAAGGCTGTCACCTACAACCTTCCGTCCCCGCCCCGTCCTCATTGCAGCTTTGTTAGATTTCTCTAATGGTTGGGAATCCTTTCATGATCATACACTGGGAGGAAAAGGGGGAAAAAGACCGCTCACTGGCTCCTGCACGCCTCTTTTTGATTGTACGTCTCTATTCCATCTAATTGGATGAAATAGGAAGTCCCTGGCAGCCCTGTGTTGCTGGGTGTGCGGATTTAACTCAGGCCAGCCCTGCAGAGGGGTGGGGAAAGAGGAAAGAGAGCAGAAGGAAGGAAGGCACGGAAGAGAAAGAGTACTCTGGAGGGACGAAGAAGAGGAGGAGGAGTTGGTAAGGACGCAGAGCGGAGAGTCCCCATCCTTTGATTCCTTCCTCTCTATAATGATGATGCTGGGAATGATGCTCAGGAAGCAGGCACCTGCTGCTCTGTAATGATTCAGCCGCTTTCTGCCAGCTCCTTTGCACAACAGGATGCTGTTGTTACTGTCTCTGCTGCTGCTGTTGCCGCTGCCGCTGCTACCCTCCTTATTGGTTTTCCTTTGGCTTCTCCTGCATGACTCCAGCTGTGTTTTCCTCCTCCTGAGCAGCCCCCAGTCTCAGATGCTGAAGGTGAGAAGCCGGCTGTTCACTTTGGGCTGTTGTTGGTTCAGTTAACCAATTTTGTGGAGGGATTGAGCTTTCTGGTTTTCCTTGCCTTGTTTTGAAGAGCCGAGGATGGCTTGAGAGGAAACTGGGAATTTAAAATAAGAACCTTTGAAAAGTGAGGAAGGGAAAGGAGCTGATTCATTCACTATGAGAAGCTTCTTTTCTGGGAATTTCGAAGGTTCCGGTTCTCTGGTGGTCTCTTTCTGCGGGATCATTTTTTCTGACGCTTGGACTCTGTTTTTATGCCTGTGCTATGATGCTGTAAGATTTCTGAAGCCGGCTTTCCTGTGAAAGGGGATGGACCCGAAACAAGCTTTATAACTAAGCGTTCTTGAGGAGAGCTCCCCTTGGAAAACACAGGCTCAAAAATGTCGGAAGCCAGTCTGGAGAAAGCTCCCCATCCTTCAACCCAGCTGAGTCCCACTGCATCTCTTGATGGGCTTCCTGGTGAAGAAGAGATGCCGGAGACTCAAAGGGAGGAAACCAGGATGCAGGGAATAGCAGGCCTTGCAGCTACTTGTTGTGTGTGCCTGGAAGCAGAGCGACTGACGGGTTGCCTTAATTCCGAAAAGATCTGCATCGTCCCAATCTTGGCTTGCCTGATCAGCCTCTGCCTCTGCATTGCTGGCCTTAAGTGGGTGTTTGTGGACAAGATTTTTGAATACGATTCTCCTACCCACCTTGATCCCAGTAGGGCTCGACAAGATCCGATTACCTCTATGGACCCTACTGCACTGTCTGCTTGGTTGCCATCTGCAGCGCAAACCTCCTACTTCCCCCTTCCCACCAATGAAGCTGCA
The DNA here is from genome assembly GCA_026931265.2 of Tropidonophis doriae. Taxonomy (NCBI): domain Eukaryota; kingdom Metazoa; phylum Chordata; class Lepidosauria; order Squamata; family Natricidae; genus Tropidonophis; species Tropidonophis doriae. Next base: position 1,576 of record JAPKID020000300.1, on the reverse strand, counting down.
CAGGAGATCATGGAGCAACCCAGAGGCCCCATGGTAGTTACTTCTGAGGTTGCCTCTAAGCCATCTCCATATAACACTGTCCGAAATGATTATCTCTTGCCATCTTTGATACCCTCGCTACCTCTGCCTAGCCTAAAACCTGAAGTGAAAAGACCCACCACAGCATCCCTGGTACAAGAAATTGAAACCAATATCCAAACAGCTCCACCACAATCAGGTAAGTTCATATTTTATCCCCCACCCACTTCCTGTACCAGTTCAATCATAACACTTTGCATAAAGTACCATGATGAGTGAACATGTTTTGCTGATCATTAAAACTGATGATGGTCAGAGCAAATTATACTTTTAGCCTATTCCTCTATGAAGGTTCACAAAAAGAATATGAGGGAAGTGAAACTTACTGTACCATTTGCCAAGTCACTAATGAACTTTACACGTCCATTACAGTGATTTTATTTTATCTGAGCTCTTCATGATTGTCAAATTTCTTTATTATTCAACCTCTGTGTATTTTGCATACCTGACAAATTATCTGCCCCGTCACATAGCATATACATTTCCCCCCTAGAAGGAAGAATAAAATAAAAAGTATATTATAGAAGAATTTCTTTGAATTTTAGCAATAATTATAGGTTGGTATTACAAGTTGTACAACCTTTATTGATGATTGCTTCATTGCCTTTTGCAGTTCTACTTCATTGCTATATGCAGTTCTGTTAATACCTCTTTTGCTGTGGAATTCATTAATATTGTTCATAGCTCTTCATTCTGAGGTTAAAAAAAACAAACCAATAACTTGCTATATTCTACCCTGGAATCTTTTTTATGGCAAGAGCCTTGGAATGTATTAGTGTATGAGCCTTGGAATGTATAGTAATGAAAACAAAGGAGCCTCTAAGCATGTACAGACTGTATTTCCCTTGACCTTGGCTACTAGTTTGGAATCAAAACGCAATGCATCTGACTTGAAGCATCTCCTTTCTAGGAGATACTTGAGAAATGTAGGTCAGGGTGGCATTCAAGAGAGAGAGGGAGTGCATATAATCATGCTTTTTCAGTATTGGAAATATCTGAATAATTTAACTTAAAACACCCCCTCTTTGCTGAGTGGCCAAATCTTGATCCATCCATTTAAATTAATAATTTTATCCCCATTCCTCTTACTGTTCAAATCAGAAAAACATAGAAAACATTTTTGCAAGTAATGAAAATATAATGGAATAATTTGATGTGCAGCCCTGAAAGAAAGTTAGCATTTATTTTTATCAAAATCATTTCTAGCCTTTTGTATCTCGAACGTTTAATAAAATCGCCTCCAGTATTAGAGAAAAAAAGTGCTGAGGTTTATTAAAATGCAACTGTTGTGACAATGCAGTTTGTGCATGGTGTGTCTTGAATCAGAAAATTGCTTTGAAGTGAATCATAATGTTTAAGAGGAACACACAGTGAAGAATACTGGCTAGTCCTTTGATGTATGTTCACTTTTGAAGCAAGAATGTTCTCTTTTCCCTGACCAAGCTGCTTTGTAGGTATTCCTTCTGAGAGCATGATGTATCAAAGATGCATCTTCTCT
>JAPKID020000299.1:0-19451 GCA_026931265.2 Tropidonophis doriae | reverse complement strand
TTATCTTTCTGTGCACCGCCCTGAGTCCCCCCAGGGAAAATAGGGCGGTATATAAATTGAAATAATAAATAAATAAAATAATAAATCATAATTTCAAATCTAGACCCTAAGTACCTCCAATGAAGTCCGTTGTAATTTTGAACAGTCACTAAACTTCCAGTTATAAGCAGAGGATTCCCTCTATGTATAAGAATTGTTTTTATTGCAACTGATACAGCATCTAATTGAAATTGATTCCCTGTCAGTTTGCATTCCCATTCTGTAAAACTTTGTCTTATTCTTAGATGTTTGAAAAGTACAGGATCATGTTCTGCATTGAATATGGAAAGTAGAATTTTGGGAACAGAATGTAAAAGAGAGAAATATTCCGAATCTGCTTCAGAAAATGAGTTCAGTAGGGGAACTTATTTAGTAAAACTAATTTGATATTTAACCAAAAGTGGGGAAACCTGTTCCTTTTTTTATTGCTATTCTTATTGCTTATTCTTGGATTCCAGGATGAAATGTTTTAATGCAGAAGCTATATAAATTGTACTATTTTGAAATCATTTGAAGTAACAACGTAAGTATTTTCCAATGTTTTCTTTTTTTTCTTTTCTAGATGAGTCACCTTTGCTTTGGAGATAGTTCCTACTCTATACTTTCATTCTATGTAATTACTGAAAGAGGCTGAAAATAGAGGATTTGATGTCCTAATAACAATATTCTCTTCCTGTTTATTTTTTTCACTTTGTCTTGTTTTTTGAATTGAGTATTTACAGCCTTTTTTTCTTTTGTGTGTGTGTGATTTCAGATTGCTGACACAAAAATCCTCTTTTTCCACAAAATACAGCAAATTAGTTTTTTACATGCAGATTTTTTTTCAGATATCATACTTAGGGTCCTTCTAAGAGTAAACAATATTTATTAAACTGGCAGTATAAACCTGATGCTGCATCTTTAACAAGAAACCCATTATTACACAATAAATTTCCTTCTTTAGTTTGCCATTTGAGCAGGAGCAGGATTAAAATGTATTGCTAAGGTGTACAAAATTATTTGCAAATATTTAGAACAAATTATATATATACTGCATTTTAAGCAAGTATTTTAAAGAATATGGCATATACTTCTAATGAACTTAAGATGAACTTTAGTTTATTGAACATCTCAGAGAATGTTTGAAACAGTCAACTTCATTATACTGGAAAAATAAACATTGAATATGTCACTTGCTATGGGACTTCTTCACTATCATACTATTTTGGCTTCTTATTTTTTATTTCCATATTTGTAATATAGTTTTGGGAAGAAAAAGATGTGAATGTGATTTTCAAAGATGCAGTAGAAAGAACAAGTAGGATGAATTATGGATTTACCGTTAACAGGTTATAGCAAATGAGTATTCTCTTATGGATTTATAATGTTAGATCAGTTTTAGTAATTAGTAATTACTAGTAATTAGACATATTTACTGTCTGTTTATGACATGACCTTGTGATCAACACTACTTGAAAATTGACTGATTTTCTATTCTTTTTGTACTTTTGAGCTGTATACTAAAACAATAAACAGACGCATGCATATTCTCTTAAGAGAAAATAGACTAATAGGCAAAAGTAAGTAGGACATTAAGAAAAAATTCTGAATTACAAATTTGATTTTCAAGCATTTTCATATATTTAATAATGGCAAATTTGCATCTGCCAAAAATCTTTAATTCAAAGAACACTGTCATCTTAAAACATTTTATAAAATACATGCAAAATGTTACCTCAACAATACTAATCATATGAGGAAGTAAACGGTCCATTCTAACTTCCAGCAGCATTACCAGAGCTCGACAAACATTTTTACGTACTTCAGGCTCCTCATCTCCAGCCAATGCAAACAGATTCTGTTAAAGAGGAATCAAAAAAACCAAGAACAGAAGTGTTTTATGGATGGATGAACTAAAATTCATATTACCAACATCATTCTTTCAGTGGTCTATATTATTTGGAAAAATTGATGGACATAAGAGTTTTCTAGACCTCACTATTGTAGAACAATATTCATTCTTCTAATTCGACAATGCATACATTTTTACTGCATTATAAACATAACAAAATCTAAACCATGAATAAAGCTTTCTCAGCTGAGATACAGAACTGTATTAATTTATATAGGAAGCTGTCTCTTCTAATGCTCAACATCATTTAGATCAGCTAATTACAAATAAAAGTGATTGCTATATATTGCAGACACACTTATTTACAAGCAAGCAGCTTTACCAACCAATCCTGCCCACACAGAGAATAGGACATTTAAAAGTAGACAAAGTGATGTTACCTTTATTACCCTCATCAACCAGACACCAGCATAGCTGGACGTCAGAGAAATGGATACTATTTAGGCCATTTGTTTCACTAGGCATTAATAAAAAGTCAGAAAATTTGGGCTCTAGAAATATCTGAAAAACATCTCAATTATTAACTGAAAGAAAATTCTCAATTTTTATAGTTACTGGCACAGGTTTTTTAAGTAGGTTTTTTTTGTAATTGTTGCCAAACTTTATCAAGGGGGAAAAAAGGAATATTACTGTCCACTTGTTCTCTCTTCAATCCAAATGGGACTATTTTGAAGCAATGGAAAATGGCATTCAGAAAAAGAGAAATACATCGTAATTGTCTACAAGATGTACACTCAAATATGAATCACCCACCTCAATAAATCCATCAATGTGCAGCATAAGGGCTTGAGTTCTACTGATGATAAACTGATTGACACAAGCAACTGCATGGGACCTATAAACATAATGTAAAAAAATATATTATACATTACTGTAAAAAGCTGAAGCAATACATTTACCACTACTTAGAATTAAACTCAACATCAATCTTCTTGCAAAGGGAAAAATAACTTGATATTTAATATTATGAATAAAGCATGTAGCTTTATTGCATGTCTAGAAGTTTCAGAAATGTCAAAAACAATCCATATTAGTTATATAGGTAGTTTTCACTTGACAATCATTTGTTCAGTAGCCAAACTTTCAGTAGTGCTGAATGAAGGAATTACAACCAATCCCTGAAGTTACAACCATTGAAGCATCCTGTGGCCATGTGGGCACTTGGCAGCTTGCCCACACTTAGAACTGCAGCCCCCCTTAACTTTCCCCAGCCCTCTACCTTCTTGCTCCATCTAGGTTCTTTTGGTACCCTGCACTTCATGGCCCTTGCACACTAGCTGACCTTCGCAGTCTTCTTGCTCCTATTGCTGATAAACATGGCTGGGCTGGGCTGGCCCTTCATAAGGCAGTCGCTAACTCACAAAGGACCAGGGCAAGCATGCCTTATCAGCAGAGGTATTGGCTGGGGCTTCAGGTCTGCACTACTTTCATGAGACAGGCTGGGGCTTCCTGAAGTAGCTGCACACACCATGCTACTGGGCCGGCCTAAGGCGGACGAGGCTTCCTGGGATGGCTGAGGCTTTGTACTGTGGCTCAGGTGTGAGCCAAGAAGCCTGAGTCGCACAGTGGCAAACAGCACCACAGTCATGAAATTCTGGTGCTGTTTGCTGCCCTGTGGGGTGCAGGGCAGCCAAAAGTGCATAGATGGGGGAAATAGGTAGTGGAGGTGAGTGGAAGGAGAGGCAATCCGTATCTTGGAAAAAACTAAAGTTCAAGCCTTGGGAGGGACTAAGCGTGGAATGGCTTGGATTGTGGTTTGTCCTTGGATAATGACCAATGGAATTCAATTAACAACAGCAATGAAAATTCCTGGAATTCTGGTTGCTAAGTGATGCAATCATCTGATGTCATACTTCTTTGCTTCTTATTTCTATATTAAACGTATTTGCTTAACGATGGAAATTCCAAGCCTAATTAATGTTGTAACTTAAGGATTACTTGTATTTTTATACCCATACTGTTATTTATTAGGAGAGCACCTCTATGATATTAGACTTACTTAGTAGAAGAAACTCTGGTTGGATACCTTCCTTTTTATCAAGTACTAGTGCTGATAACCTGGCATTGCCTGGGTATTTATTTATAGGGGGGAAATGTCCGGACCAAGCATAATTTCTAATGTTGGATTTCTAGAGGGAGCTCCCTTGTGGAGTACTGTGAAACCATTATCATGGCAACTCCACTGCACTGGAGAAGTAGAAGCCATTTTAAGACACAACAGGCTGTATTGTAACAGAACACACAACCCAAGGAGTGTTAGGGGTGTCTTACCCCCACAGTGTTTTTTTCCAGAGAGTAAGTCATCTGCATACCAAGTTTGGTTGAAATTGTTCAAGGCAATTACATTTAATCTAAATCTAGATTAAAATAAGGCGTTATGCAAAGGAAATAACTCTGCTAGGAAAAATGTATGTTATTACTGGGTTTCTGGGTGCAATTCAAAGTGCTAATTGCCATCTAAAAAGCTCTGCAAGGCACAGGGGCATGGATATTTCAAGGATCATCTGTCTCCAATTGTCTCTGCCCATTTGGTAAGATCGAACAGGGTAGGCATTCAGGTCCCATCTATTTTTAAAATGTCATCTAATGGACCATACATAGAGGATGCTTTTTCTGTTGCTTCCTCCACCTTTCTTCACATAGCCTTATGCTGGTCTGCCTTCAAAAGAGCCCTCAAGACCCTGCTTATTCCATAGGCCTTTCAGCCCACTATTTGGTTTGATTGGCCTGGCTTTAATTGATTCCTATTATTATTTTCAACCTTTGTAAACTACCCAGAGTTGTGTATAAATGATCGTAAAAACTAAAATAAATAAATTTCAACAGTTGAACAAAATGTTTTCCTGAAAACTTTTCAAAGAATTGACCAAAGAACTTTATTTACCTTATTTTGGGACTGCTATGTTTGAAGAATTGTAGAAACTTAGGGATCATGATATTAAGGGGACGATCTAAAGCATCACTGTCTAAGATTTCAGCTGAATCTTCGCAGATCTTCTGAAGAGCTCCAAATGCACCCTACAAGATAAATTTGTTGTCTTTTTTGATATTTATATAATGACATCAGACTCATCATTACTTTCAAAAATTACCTCCTTTTCTCACTGCAGGCTGAATGCCAAGTACAGCTGGCATCTTATTTACTCCTCTGAGAATAGAATTCTAACAGCTCAAAACAACAATAAAACCAAGACACAATAAAAATATAAAACCAAAAGAAAAAGGCACTTAGCCATCTCACTTGGATGCCTCCAACAAAATCATCCACAGGCTCCCATCCTACCTGACCCCAATCCCTGAGGGAAGAACAAGCCCTCTTCAGACGTACAAAAGACTAAAAGGGGAAGGATTGCCAGATCCCCTGCAGAAGGATGATCCACAGATCCGTGAAAAGACGGAAAAGACATGCTAGATTCTATTATATGGCAACCTGGTATTGAAACACAGCGCTAGGCCCTGATCTAGATGGGCTCTTGCTAATACATGTTATTTTCTTCAATAAGAATTGTTAGATAATTAATCAAAAAGTCAAAAATAGTGTAATAATATACTGAACACTATGACCATTTGGGGAGAAGCTGCCTTTGATTTAATTCTGATCATACATTTCCATTAACAGGTGGAAGAAAAAAATATACCTCTTCTTTTCAAAAAAAGCATTGTTTACTGGTAAAAAAGATAGAAACAAGGTTTATGCCAGAATCTAAGACAATCTTCCCATATCTACTGTAAAAGATCACAAGAGAGCCAGGTTGGTCTAGTTGATAAGGAACCAGGCTAGAAACTGGAAAACAGCGAGTTCTAGTCCTGCCTCAGGCATGAAAGCTGGCTAGGTGACTTTGAGCCAGTCACACTTTCTCAGCCCAACCCACCCTCAGAGTTTCAGATAGAAAGAAATAAAAGTAATAAAAATAGTAATTACCATACTGTTGACCTATTCCAAATAAAATAAAATAAAAATACATATTTAATTAGAAAAAGCAAACTCTCACCTCACAAGTATTGTAGTCTTCAGAATCAAGCAGGCTACAAAGCTTTGGTAAAAGTTCAGGCCAGTTCTGCAATTCTCCTTTTGAGGCAATGGTTGTAATCAAGATACCTTGAATTTGTTTGAAGAAATTTTAAAAAGTTATTGGTAATAATTTGCTTTAATGTAGCAATATAAAAATTAATACATAGATAAGAATGACCAACAGAAAAGATTTAAAAACTTATCTCTTTAAGTGACTAGATAAAGCATGTCTGTCTGCTTGTAAAGATGTATATACACAAATACATTTTAGACATAAGTATAGACTGATATTCAAGCTGAGTGGAAACCTAATCTGCAAAAAAAAGTATCCTTGTATTCTTCTCAGATTTCTTGAAGCCATAAAACATTACCTTAACAGTAGACAAGTTGATGACATATGCAATTCTACTTATAGGATTAGACTATACACTTAAGCAGAGGTGGGTTGTTCTCGGTTCGGGTGAACCGGTAGTAGCGGCAGCGAGAGGCTCTGCCCTCCCAACCCGGAAGCACTATTAGGAATAGGAAAATCTGCTCAATGGCTGAAGCTAAGAACCAAAGGCAGTTCTTTGATGATCAACTTTCACTCTTCAAATATATCAAGTCTCCAATTCTACTATCGCTAATAGAGATGATTTAATACAGCAGCATGTGAATGGTCAACAGTTGCCTTTCTCATCTATTGATAAGCAAAGATAAGTCTATATTCTGGAGGTAGAAACCATTATGGCAATGAAATAAGCATATAAAGTAATTTCTGTTCATGCAACAGGGATTTCCTTGTTGTTAATTCCCACATAGATATTCAAATTTGCTCCAAAATACTTTCCCAAAGATTTGGAAATTTGTAGAATGTTTATGTGGATCTGCTGACATAAATACAGAGGAAGACTGCTGCTTATTTAGGACAAGAGTGGAGAACATATGATTTTCATGTATTGCAAACTAAAACTTCCTTATTATCCATGAGACTGGAAGACACCAAATTGAAATATTACAAAGGAAAAAAATAAGAATTTTGCATGAAAACCACATCATAAATCCCAAGGTAGTAACATTAAAGATAATCTTTGCATCTATGTTTGTAACAAGTGATTTCCTGTGTTTTCATATATTTCTTTTAAGATTCATCTATCTTCAAATCATATTCCCTGAAGCAGAACAGTGATCCTGTATCAATAAAGGCAACTTTTTATACTGAAGATATTTTAAGATTAAAAATATTCTTCCTGATAATATGCATGAGGATTTCATATTGTCATGTTATCCTATTATCTAAACGAGCTAAAATAATTATCTACATTTTTATCATGAAACAAATTAAAAGCAGAAGACTTGGAATACATTTGTTGGAAATAAATATTAAGTAAATAATTATTATATATAATAGTATAATAGCCATCCAACATACCTATATCTGAAACAATCGATTACCCACACAATTATTTTTAAACAAAACAAAAAGACTCAGTTCTTTAGAACTCCACACTTAAAAACTGTTTGTTACCATTTGTATTTTACAATTTGTTTATTTAGCATAAAGAACCAGAATATAAATAAATATTCATGACTCACCTACAGTGGCTCTGATTAGTGGAGAGGAATCACCAATATTGTTTAAGCACTCACTTTTAATGAAGTCAGTTACTCCATTAGGAAAGTTGTGAAAGTGAGCTTTGACATTATTCTTCAAAATAAGACCACTTAGTGATCTTGTTGGTTCATCTGTAATAAGTTTAAAGAAAAGTCATTTAGGTTATATATTCCATATACCTATTTAAGAGCAAGCACAATTCAAAACATAAAATGCTTGATTTCATGAAGTGCAAGTACATACACACACTTACACTATTTAATATTACAATATAACATTAAATTGTATGACTCTGTAGATATATTACAGTTTGCCAGTATTTCCCAAGATTATGTCTATGGAGATTCTCAGTCATCCAGGTCATGGTTGTCCTGAAGATGCTTCTTCAATAGGCAACTGGACTTTCTGGTTTTGCTTTGAAGATGTTTTGATCTCGTCTAAGAAGCTTGGAAGAAAGCGAAATGTCTTCAAAGATAAACCAGAAAGTCCAGATGCTTCTTGAAAAAGCACCTTTAGGATTCCCAACATTATGTTAAAGGAAAAAGATAGGAAAACCTATGACTGCTGAGATCATTATACCCAAAAAAAAGCAAAATTGTCTTGCAATGTACTTTCTGCTTTATCAAGGTATTCTGTGACAGCATTCATACTACCAAGCACATATATCCAGTTTTCTGTGGCAGTTTTCAGAAAAGAATGGATATACTTTTACTACTGTATCTCCTGAAACACAATGCTCTATTTAGAATTTGAGACATAGATAACATTTCAAGCTTGAAATGGATTATTCCACTTTTGTCAGGATTGTTCAAAATTATATTCCAACCTACAGTTGAAACACCAAATATTTCCAGAATGGTTGTAATAGAATCAGTACTTCCAGTTAAGTGCAAAGAGCTATTTTAAGATCCAACTCAAAATCAAGACATATGCATGCACTTAAAAAATACAATTAAATTTTAATTTTCAATCATATACAAAAACAATACAACTAAATTTCAATTTACCAGATTTTGATGGACTATCTTCAAATAGAATGGACTATTTTACTGTATCATTATGCAAATTATTTCATACATTCATTACACAAAATGACACAAATTACTTTTCTAATGGCATTATGAATAATAAATAAATAAATAAACCGCAGAAGGCGAGGGGGATTCTTTGATTAATGTGACTGGTAGATGAGGATGTCTTTCATGTTGTTTGTTTGTATTATTTTTAATTTTCCTGTGCACCGCCCTGAGTCCAACTGGGGAGATAGGAGCGGTATAGAAATTGAATAAACATAAACATTATCAAGTGATATGAATTGTTATTTAATGTACATAATCCAATTTAATGTATATTAAAATTATTATATATTTAATAAATTAATTAAACTGTTATTTTAGACAGCCCGAACAAAATAAGACTTATTTTGGAAAATGTTTCAAGATTTGGATTCAGGCTACAACTATATAATTAATTTCATCATCATCATAAACCATATGCATTAGAATCTATTTTCTTATATAACAGAAATAATATGGCTTTGGGTTACATCCAGGGTTTTAGAACACCTGATCATGGAAGGATATTTTAGCACAATTTTAACAATTATTAGAATTTAGGTGGACAATATATGTATTGTATTATTCGAAAGAGATTTATTTGAAAATGAATTCCATTTATTTCTGAGCAATTGTTCTTGAACACAGAATAAAGAAAAATATTTTAGTCTGGTGAACTGAACAATCAATGAGTGAATAAAGTACTTAGAGACCTTTGAAATTATGGCCTAATTTGTCAAGTTATGTAACTACTGGGTACAAATAACATAAAACTCACCTTCAGTTTTTAGCTTTGTAAGAACAAATATCAGGTAGTTGTTGAAGTCTGGATACTGATTGAGTTGTTCCAGTTTCTAAAGTTTTGTTAAAGGTATTACATGTAAAATATGAAACACTGCAAAATTGTATTAAATATGAGTAAAACTAATTTAAATTGTTTTTTTTTCCAAAACACCATTAGTAGAAATTCAGCTATCTAATTACCAACTAAATGTAATCAGGACCACAACTGTCATATAAAAAGCTAATTCAAAATAGATCTCATATATTCTTATTTGCTAATGACTGGTATTTTTTTATCCCAAAACTATTAGTTAACAGTAGAAATGGCAAAGTTCCAAGCAGAATGCAAAACTGATTCTGTGTCTCCTTTTTCCTATAAAGAATTATCTTTATAATTAATAATAGCAATAGCACAGACTTATGTACTGCTCCATAGTTATTTACAGTACTCTGAGCAGTTTACAAATGCCAGCATATTATCCCCAACAATTTGAGTCCTCATTTTACCAACCTGGGAAGGATGGAAGGCTGAGTTAACCTAAAGCCAGTCGGGATTGAACTTCGGGTTGTGGCCAGCGTTAGCCTTTAATACTACATTCTACCCTATTTTGCCTTCAGGAATTCAACATGTAACTTTCTCCCCAGCCCCCACCCCTGCAATAACAATCCTTTGATATAGATTATAGGTTGAGAGTGTGGGACCAATCCAAAAACATGCAATACATCTTTCATGGATTAGACTAGAATCAGGGTATCCCCACTGACAATCCCATGCCTTAACCACTGCAGCACAGCAGCTGTTTAGTATAACACTGTTCTCTATTGGATGCACATAAAATTCTTCTCAATTACTTCTATTTAAATGGCAGATATATTAAGGAAACTTTCAAGCAGAATTAATTTAATATAAATAATATCAATCTCTCCTGTAATACATTATTTTCAAATGTTAGAAGTAAAGTATAACAGACAGATTCTTAATTGCCTCCTGGTACAGACACTGGTAAGCTTCAGGAACTCTGTAAATATGTTAATAAAGTTTACATTTTGTCTAAATATCTAAAATTAACTGAAATTCAAAAACAAAGCAAATTAGTATTTACATAAAGTCTAACTTGATAAAATGCTGTGCTAACTTAAATGCTGTGATTCTATACAGCCTTATAGAGGTGAGAATTCAAATGAAGTTACTTTGGAGCAGACATCAATGTATGTATTTATAACATACATACAGTATATGATTATAGTATTTTCTGAACCATGTCACCAGAAAGTAAGCTGTGGACAATAAAGTATAATTTTTCCATTGATTAAGCAAGTCAGAATACAAAAATAAGCTGCTCCAAATCAAAGGGGAAAAGCAGTCTAGCAAACAGGTTGGATTCAAGACAGGTCTTCTATAAAATATTTTGAGGTCTCGGTTTTACTAACAGAAAGTATCCTGACAGAAGATTGCTTGAGAGCATAGTCTGCTATATTACCTACCAGGCCCTCACTATATTAAATAATCAAGGAGCAGAATATGCTTTGTCAACATACCTGAGTGTTAGTTTTTTCAAAACAGGGGGCATATCACATGTAACACATTCCAAGCTATTTCTAGAATATAGATATAGTCCTCAATTTAAGATTGTAATGAAACTCAGAATTACCATCGTTATGGTTTATAAGATGAGGCACCTACTCAACTGACCTAATTTTTATCATCTTTTTGAAGAACTCCTTAAGCAAACCTGTGGTCATTATGCAAACACTGCAGTTGTTCAATTAATCAATGCATTGTTATGGGCATGTGACAACAGGTTCGCCCCCACCCCCCTTTCTGCTTTCCATTCACCTTTTTTATTAACTATATTGATGTATTTTCTTCATTTTCTTTTTATTTATTCTATTATTTTACTTTTACTTTGTTTAAACTTCCTTTCTATTTCTTTGTGTTTTTATTGTTGTAAGCCACCTAGAGTAGTCTTAAGGTGACATACCTGGCAATTCAATATAATAATAATAAAATATCCATTTCAACAAAATTTAGCTATGTAGATAACTTTCTTCTTACAACCACAATTGGAACCAGAATTTCCATTGTTAGGCAAGGTGGTTTTAAGTGAGTCATGTCCGATTTTTCAAATTTTTGCCATAGTTGTTAAGCAAGTCACTGGTTATTAAATGAAACATTCAGTCGTTAAACGATTCTTGCTTCCCCCATTGACTTTGCTTGTTGGAAGCAAGCTGGGAAGATTACAAACAAAGATCTAATGATCACATGATGAAATGGCATGTACATTGAAGTGCTAGTGCTATCCTGAGATAGTGCAACTGTCATAAGCATCATTGCCATAAGCAAAATTTATTGCCAAGCATCCAAATTTTGATCACATGACCATAGGGATGCTGCAATGGTTGATCGTAAGTTTTTTTTCAATGCCACTGTCACTTTGAATGGTCACTAAACAAATGGTTTTAATTTGAGCGCTACCTATACATAACTCAGTAAATATAAAACTGCTAAGAAAGATTCTTTTTCAAGATTTATGCTGGGATGATTCAATTAAAAAGTAAAAAACAGTACTTTACCCAACAGTAACATACACTATCTGTATTGTAGTTTACATAAAGTAAGACAATTTTATCATTTAGGAAGCCTTAAAAAAATCTATGGTCATTCATGCTTTCAAAAGAAATGACACAGGAGTGCAAATAAATTGCTTTTCTTTGGCTCTTTAAAGCAGCCACGTCTTTTGCAAAGTTGTTTTAAAAGCTCTTCTAGCTTTCTTCATATGGTTATGCAGGCACAAGCATTCTAATAAGCATATTGTAAAGCATCTCTTCTGAATCTTTGCAAAATCCTATTAATTTTGTATTCCCATCAACAGCCTAAGGAATATATGCTAGAAAAAAGAAAAATGGTAAATAATAAGTCACACCATATGATATGGGAGAATGTCTAGAAGATTTTTTTATACTTTTGTATTTTCCTGTGAATTCACTATCTCATATTTACACTTAATTTTCATTTTAAACTACTTCTTTAGGATGTGAGATTATTCAATTGGAATTTCATTTAGCAGGAATAAAAACTAAAAATTTAAAGATGCCCTAATTACCATTAAATATTTTTTTAAAATTAAATTACCTGGCTTTAAAAAATGCATGCACAAACAATATGCACAGTATTATTATTGATACACAAGATGCTTTTACATCTAGTTTGTACCAAAATCTACCTCATGGAGCAGCAAAAACAATTTAGATCCTAAAATTCTACATGTACAAGCACCCTCATTGTTAGCCCTCACCAACATGTAAAAACTACACTGAAAAAAATAACAGCAAGCTTCTTTGATGTGAATACTTGCAGCAATTACCAAAAACTACATAGTTTACAATTACTTTCTACATACAGGAACTTAACACTTCACTCCTCCCCCTATTGCCTTCATAGACTCAATGCACCAAAGGAAAACAATTTAAGGAGCCTGAAAATTCGTTTATTATTTTCTTTATCCCGGGTATGATCCAATATGAAATTGAAGGGGGCAACAATAAGAACCTCACAGATGGCTCAGAGTGAGATAGGTTAAAATGTCCCAACAGAAAGAGATAGCTAAGGGTACAAAGGACTTATTCTGCCAGGTTTCTAAATGATCGGCAAGAACCATTCGAGAGAAAAGGAGCCAGTTGAGGTTTTCCGAAAGGAATTTAATGGCACAGATGGCCGGATCTCCCGCTCGACGAAGACCAGCCTGAGACACGGGCCCAGGGAGAGTGGCCGAGAGCGAGCCTGGGAAAGCGACCGACACCGGAGCTGATAAAGGCGGGCCAAGCCTTGGAAAGAAAAACGGGGTTTGGCGCCAGACTCGCAACAGGTGCCGGGCCTGGGCGCAGGGAGGGGGAGGCAGAGCGAAGGCTTGGCCGCCCCCGCCGCCGCCTACAGGCTTCCTTCGCGATTCAAAGCCCGCGCCAGGCCAGGCGGGGGCTGGGCCTGGATTACCGCTACGGCCCGTCGCTTTAGCGGAGGCCCAGAGGCCGTTATCCTCTCCAAGGCTTTTAACCTTCCTCTCCCTCACCCCGAAACGACAAAGCGGAGCGGCCCGCTTTGCCTTAAGCTCTTCCTTCCCCGCCTCCTGCGGGGTTCGGAGTCATGCGGCAAACCGACCCAGCCAGCCGCTGGGCCTCGGCTATCTCCGGTGCCGGCTCGGCCCGCCCGCTCGCCCCTGCCCGGCTCCTCTTGTGCAGGATACTTGTTGCACGGCCCTCTGCGTTGTAGTGTCCGGAGACTGCGATTCTTTGAGCAGCTGCAGGATCTGCTGAAGCCCCTGCTCGTCGGGTTTCCACTCGTACTCCATCTTGGCGCTCTGCAAAAGACAACAGGCAGGAGCCGCCGTTTAGCGGCAGTCGCGGCGGGTGACGCTAGGCCCAAGCTAGAAGGGAAGCTCGGCGCCCGGTCCTTCCGGTTCTCTTCGTTAACCCTCGCCTAGCCGACCCCTCCCCCCCGTTCGGCCCGTTGTTCCCGCGAGCCGGGCGGACCTGCTGCTCGGTAGCCTCCGCTTCGGCCGCCGCTGCCGCCTACTATGCGCTGCGCGGAGCCGACTGAGTCACCGAGAAGAATTTGCAATCTGGCTCCCAGAGCCCGGCTGCCCGTGTTCCCCTGGGTCCTAGAGCCCTCCTCACCACGCAAGGTTGTTCATCGCCTCGGCTGCGCCAGGGCAGGCTGGTTAAGGCGGCTCAGGGAGGGAAGCGTCGGAGCCGGTTGAATAACGCGCGCGCACCTCTGCCTTAACAGCCGAGGGAGGAAGTCCGATGCCCCCTATGTATGCCATAGCCCTGGCCGTGGGACTCGAACACTTAGGGCGGGCTCAATGGAAGAGAAAGACCCCCCCTCCACCCCCACCAGCTCTTCCGTCTTCTCCAGCAGTCTTTAATTTTATTGTGACATTAGTACTTCAATCCCAATAGGGAAAACGCTTCTCTTTAATAGAGGACTGAGATTTTTAACTCCTTCCTGTGCAATGCAGTGGTCTGCTCTGTGGGCCACATTGTGTTTGTTCTGTGTGACCTTCCAAGGAAGATCATTTATTTTATTTATTTTGTCAAGCATATATTAGATAACATATATAAGTATAAACATGATTTTGAATACATGAAATGGATATGAATGGAAGGGAACGTTAGGACAGGGACGGTGCGCTTATCCACGCCACTTACAGACCTCTTAGGAATGGGGTGAGGTCAACAGTAGGTTAAAGTTTGGGGAAGAAACCACGGAGTCAGGTAGTGCATTCCAGGCATTGACCCCTCTGTTGCTGAAGTCATATTTTCTGCAATCGAGTTTGGAGCGGTTTACATTAAGTTTGTATCTATGGTGTGCTCCTATATTGTTGTGGTTGAAGCTGAAGTACTCATTGACAGGTAGGACATTGTAGCAGATAATTTTATGTACTACGCTTAGGTCAGACTGAAGGCGGAGTAGTTCTAAATTGTCTAAGCTCAAAATTTCAAGTCTGGTGGCATAAGGTATTCTGTTGCGAGCGGGAGTGGAGGACTCTTTTTGTGAAATGTCTCTAGACTCGGTTAATTGTATTAATATCTGATATGCAGTGCGGGTTCCAGACAGATGAGCTGTATTGAAGAATTGATCTAGCAAATGTTTTGTATGATCTGGTTAGCAGTACAATATTACTAGAGAAGAAGCTACGCAAGATTAGGTTAACAACTCTTAATGCCTTTTTGGCAATGAGGTTACAGTGGGCATTGGCACTTAGATCATTAGATATGATAATAATATAGCTTATTAAATTTATATACCACCTGACTCCCAGACACTATGGATGGTTTACAATTGCTAAAAATATGTTAAACCAGAAAGCAATACAAAAACATAAAACAAGACAGAGTATTTCAGCTTTATTATAGAGGTTTGGGGGAAATGGTCAGAGAGGTTAGGCCTTCATGCGTTTCAGGTTACTGAAAACTATCCCAAGTAAAATGCTTTTCTCTGGCTACAGTCATACAATGTCTGTCCTTAGTCTATTTAACCGTAGTCTATTCAACTCTAAATTCTCCATTTAAATTACACTTTGATGTACAAGCCAAGCAACACAATATGCTATGCACAGGTAGTCCTCCTTTAGCTACAATTGGGACTGAAAACTATGCCACTAGATGAAACAATTCTACCTGTGCTTATGGTCTTATTTCAGCTTTCTTTTGCTTTTCAGATCTACAAAGATCATAAATGCAAGATAGGTCATAAAAGTTTTTTATTACAGTTTTTACTGTGAATGGTCACTAAGCAAGGACTATCTATAATAATGAATTTTAATGTATTTTGGATTGCTTTTTATAATTATTGTAATAAATTTTTAATAGTATGTATTTTAGATATATTTTTCTGTGTTTTTATTAGCTTGTTAATTTATATTCCACCTTTCCTTCAGGAGTCAAAGTGACATCAAACCTCTCCCATTTTACCCCACAATTAGTTATAAATTAGTTTCCCAGTGAACTTGTAAATAGTTAAAGTAAATTTCAACCCGAGTATCCCCAGTGCCAGTCCACACATCGAAACTAAGGTTGGTTAATTAGCTCAACAAAATTTGAAAATTCTGCCTTTCAAATCTAGTGAACCAAAACTTGTTCAATCAAGATACCACAAATAAGCTAAGTTACTGAATATTTCCAAAAATCAAGAATTATGACTCCCATAAAATTGAAATTTGGCAAATTTTATAAATCATTTTATGATCTAAACATTATTATAAAAGTATATGACATAATACAAATTGTGATTAAACATTACTTGTGGTCAATTCCTGATGTCCTACAGTTCAACAGAGACCCCATTCAAGATCACATCTCTGACTATCTCCCTGAATTTTTAAGGACTTTTCAATGCTAGCTCTGCCATTATTAAAGGCATTGAAAAATCTGGTAAGAAATTAATCTCTCCGAAATGTTGACCCAGTGAATCATGGGTTGTCTAGTAACAATTATAAAGAAAGAACCTGATAATAAGTAAGATGAATCTATGATATAGCTTAACTTTTACAAATGTAATCCATTCTATAGTATTTTTGGAGTTGAGCCAATCTGGAGTCTACATTTAAAAATGTTTTAGAGCAGTATTGGTGAACCTTTTCGGCATCGAGTGCTAAGAGTGCACATGTGTGGGTCATGGAGCACTAGAAACTGGAAGAGCAGCTCTCCGGCGCACCCGAGTGAGAGTACCAAAAAGCAGAAGAGCAGTTCCCTGGCGTGCATGTGTGCACCAGGAAGCTGAGCTTCTGGTTTCTGGCGTGTGCATGTAGGCCAGTCACCTGGTCTTTGGTTTCTGTCACAAAATTTAAGCTGTTTTAATTATAATTTAAAAACTATTATTAGTTTTCAACACATAAAGCTTTTATACTGTTTACTTACTTCATACTGAAGCTTGCCATTACATTTCTGGTCCATTTATGTATTTCAAATATTATTTATAATTCAAATGTGTATCATAAAATTTATATAATACATAAGATTTAAAATTACAGTACATGATCAACTAAACCTTTGATTATTAGCCCAACCTCAATCACCTGTGATACACCAGACCTCTTCTGTTTAAAAGGAAAAAAAATCAGTTTTTATCACATTTTGAAAAGCAACATTGGACTTCTAATAGCAGAAAAACATTATTATTCAAATAATAGACGTGTATTTTCAATAACACAATTGTGTTCAGTTTCTCATGGATTAATCCATTTCTAATACTAGAGGCCAAATAATATTGGCAATACTGACAGGAAGGCAGTTTCATGTTTTACTAATGAACATATTGCTTAATTTATATTCTTTTCACATTGACAAGCACTTTTTCTTGGGTGAAGTATTTGAATAACTTCTTTTTAATCAATTACATTTTTTCTGCAGTGGATCTGACTAAAATATAAATTAAGCACTCAATGCCTCCGATAGAAAAATACTTCTGAGAATAATTCTATGAGCAACATTTGAGACTCACTCTTGGTTGGGACTTGTCTGCTCAGGAGACTGGGCTCTTATCTGTTTTGGACAAAGTTGTTCCTCTCCCCCCGCCCCCTCCCCATTGTAATGGTAACTGTACTCAGAAAATATTTTACTGCTGTGACAAATTTCCAACTATATAGAACATGAAATGAAACATAAAAATACTTTATAACATAAAACATACTTTATCATCTTAGATTACATCCAAAGCTATACATTATTTTGGAGACTCCCTTGTCAACTACCATCTAACATTTCAGTATAGGTTTCTTTACTCTGAACAATTTGACCAGGATGCTTTTACATATAGCTATGCTATATATCCTAGAATAGAGATTCCCTAATCTTTTTGTCACCAAGGACTGGTTTCATTGAAGACAATTTTTCTATGGACTGGGGGAGCGGGAAGAGGAGCGCACAACCTAGATCTCTCGCATGCACATTTTATAGTAGGGTTTTGCGCTATGAGAATATAATGCCTAATGACCTGAGGTGGAGCTGAGGTTGCAATGCTAGTGCTGAGGAGCAGCAGCAAATACAGATGAAGGTATTTTACTTCCAGCTGTGCGGCCCACTTCCTAACCATGTACCAGTTGGGGACCCCTGCCTTAGAAGATATGAAGAGGACTGCAAGTTTAAACTTTCTTTAGATACAATATTAAAAATTACCAATATAGTGTTACATGTCTGTATTTATAAGGCACAATGTATAAGATGGATAGATAAAACTTCCAGGCTAACAGTGTTTATTTTCATTGCTGTCTTCTTTCAGCAGATTTCAAAAGAGAGTAAGGAAGCATGGTGTTAAAACTGCCACTTACATTTCCAGTAACACACTGTTGCCTAAATCTTCTGGACAGATGCAGTTAATGACAACTGCAAGTTTATATGCGCTTATGCTTTTAACAGGACATTCGCATTACCAGATATGTAAGGTGAAATATTGACTTTAGAGCCCCAATAGTACAGTGCTACTATTGTATTTTTGCATTCAATACCAAAGTCTAAGGAAAAAAATAAGCAGCATATATACCTGTATTCTTCAGTTTGACCTGTTGCTGAATGTTTCTGAATAATCCTATTAGCTTAATAAGCTTTCACATGTAAAGTTGTCTGCATTAGATGACAATATTGAGTGAGTCCAGGTCCATCACACTACTGCAGATATGATCTGGAATGAACCTGCTGCTCAGAGAACTGAGATAGCCTTATATTTTAAAATCTTTGTGCAGAGTTGTTCCCTTTCTTTCTATATCAGAAATTCTACCTTTTATCACCAATTAATATTTTCCTGTCTTGATTGAATGGCTTATATTGTTTTTCTTTTGAATATACAACCCTTTTGGTTCTTAGCATAATTTATCAACTTCAACTGCTTCCCAGTTTTAATTTTTCTAACATTTCTATAATTCCAAGCTTCTTTGAGGCATTCCTAAATCATAAAGAAAACATGATTCCTTGGTGATTTGTCCTTTCCACTTTTGTCCTTTTGGTTTTCAAATCTTAATTACACTAATTATGCAGCCATGTGGGCATTCATTTTTTTCTCAGTGGTATTTTTGCAGTTGTACTTTAATGCTTACTTTTGGAAACTCTCATCCATCTTGATATCCTTCTATTAATTTTTATTGGAGCTGACTTGATTAAAATCCATCTTCTTGAAATTCTAGATAAGCATTTCACTAGACTCACTTTCTGTTTCTCTTAAAATCAAGAATTCCAGCATTATATTCTTTTAAATTACAGATAATTCCCCTTTGTATGCTCCCCCCACCCTTTGGCGAATATGTCAAAATTAGCCAATCCTCTTTTACCTTTCCCATTCTAAAGGACAAAATTATACGGCTTCTCTGACTTTATACGGTTTCTCTGACTGTTCTGAGAGGGTGCAGATCATCCGTGGGTTCGGGGTAGATTTCCATCTGTACGCTGATGACACTCAGCTGTACTTTTCTACCCCGGCTCACCCCAATGATGCCGTCGAGGTGATGTCCCCTTGTTTGGAAGCCGTCCGGGTCTGGATGGGTGGAAACAGACTCAAGCTCAACCCCTCCAAGACTGAGTGGCTGTGGT
>JAPKID020000298.1:7701-19451 GCA_026931265.2 Tropidonophis doriae | reverse complement strand
AGACAACAAATATACTACCCACACCCACCCCAGTCCCATCCCGCTCCCACTAATTCCTTAACATAATATATAGACTAAAAAAAAATCCAATATATCTTTCTAACCCCTGTGAAATACAAGCTCGAATTAATAAACTTGAAGTCTGAGAAACTAGATGTGCTAGTTTAAAAAGTACCTTACCAGATTGACAATTGTTGTAATTTGGAATATATGTCAGATTTGGGCCAATGCAGCATGGCTAGCACATTTGTCACTCTCAAAAGCTCGTATGCTTTATACTGAGCCAAGTGTTTGTAAAAGAGGGATACAATCCTGAAAGCCAAAAAGATACACATTGCAGCATTAAATTTGAAGTTAGACTGTTCTTTAGAGTGATCCATTATGTTATTCATACCAGACAACAAGCAGCAAAGTACAATTTTAAAACCAGTGGACCTAATCCATTCTCTTGCAGCAATTTGTATGTAATTCTTAGGGTTTTTTGGCCTGCCATACAGACAAGAAATACCTTTTTGCTTTTATATTATGCATTAATAGTATAGTACTGTCTGGAATAAAAATAATACCCCGGTTAATGCCATCATCCTAATCACTGACCTACCACCCAGAAATGACAATTGGAGTTTTTTCCTCCAATTCAATAATGTCTTTCGATATTTTGAGATAATTATTCTGAAATGACATACAGTTCCATATTAGTTAATGTAAGCACAAAGTATATAACTTTCTTCTCCATTTTAAAACCCATTTTTTTCATCAGAGTTTCTTGATCACACCATATTTTTAACTGGCATCTTTCTTCTTTGCTTATTTATTTTAAATCCAGCTAATACATTAAAATCTTTTGATTTCTTTCGTTCATAAAATATTCTGTATCATTCTTCGCTTCTTGTATAATTGAAATTAAAGCTTCAGCAAAATGCTTTATAAGTTTTATAAGTCTTTAAAGGTTTTCTCATCCTGTCTGATATCGCTTTTCAAAACTTTTAGAACTAAAATTAAAAGCAGAAGTGACAAAGGACATTCTTCTCTACAGCAGGATCACAAGTGTGTCTAGCCGATTGCAAGTTTATACTTCTAAGAAATACATTTGGACTTGGGGTATAATACTAAGTAAGTACTATAACACGCTGTGTTGTATGTTGACTAAATTATACCCAGACAGTTGCTCACAAAAATAAAGAATAACTTAAAACATGAATAGGATTCTTATGTTGTATTAGAAAATTACTTTTGAATCAGTAGTGGATT
Organism: Tropidonophis doriae; assembly: GCA_026931265.2. Classification (NCBI taxonomy): domain Eukaryota; kingdom Metazoa; phylum Chordata; class Lepidosauria; order Squamata; family Natricidae; genus Tropidonophis; species Tropidonophis doriae. The sequence continues at coordinate 18,200 of JAPKID020000298.1, read as the reverse complement.
TCGGTATTGTATGTCTTGCATTTTTTCTGCCACAATTAGCGTTTGGTATTGATCCAAATCATCTGCGATTAGTAGCAGCTTTTCACTTAACCTAAAAAGAAATGCAGATGTTTATATATGCATATGTTTCTGATAGAAAACCTGCCTGAGCATTCAGAAAGTCCATCATTCTTTTAAAACATGGTTTGCTGATCAGCCAAGAACAATCTTTTACAAAAGAAATATTCTGAAAGACATTGAAAAGTGTAGAAATTCAGACGAACAACACAAGTTAATTTTCCGCAGATAAAAAACTGGTGAAATTTTCAAGTCAACATTTATTAGAGATTTTGACCTGACAGCAATGTGAAATATTTGCTGCTGATTTCATGTGTACAAGTGGGTGCCTACTTACTGCTTTGCAGGCAGCCCTCGACTTACAAACCCCAATTTGGTCCAATGTTTCTGTTGCCATGTGAAACGTGTTAAGTCAACGTTGCCCCATTTTATTATCTCTCTTGGCACAGTGAATCACTGCACTTGTTAAATTAGTATCATGGTTGTAAAGTTAATCTGACTTCCCCATGGATTTTGCTTATCAGAAGATCACAAAAGGTGATGACCTGACCCTGGGACACGCCCATCGCCATAAATATGAGTCAGTTGCCAAGCGTCTGAATTTTGCTCATGTGACTATGGGGATGCTCAATGGTTGTGTAAAAAATAATCAGAAGTCACTTTGTACAATGCATTGTAACTTTGAACAGTCACTTAAGGAACTGTTTGTAAGTTGAGGATTACCTCTACTGTCCAGGCTAGCCTAAGTTTTTCTTCAACTACTGTGTTTCCCAGAAAATAAGACTCAACCAGAAAATAAGCCCTAGCATAATTTTTCAGAATGCTCATAATATAACCCTACCCTTTCCCAAAATAATCCTCAATTAAGATCATCAGCGTGCTTCCCCTTCATGCCTCTACCTCTGCCTGCTACTTGGAGGGCCAGCCCAGTGGTCACAGTGCTCAGACTCACCTGTGCAACCCAAGTGTGCTAGCCAAGGGGCAGGTGGGCTGCCAGACACCGATGACCTCTGCGTGATCATTGCCTCCTGTGCTGGCCATGCCCCACCCCCCGCCCGACAATCTTACCTGTAGCTTATTTTGAGGTTACGGTTTATATTACAAGCATCCTGAAAAATCATGCCAGGGCTCATTTTTTGGTTGGGTCTCATTTTCAGGGAAACACGCTAGTACAATCCTTGTCCAGCCAGCATGAGGTCAATTGGAAGTTAGAAATCAAATGTAAATAAACATGCGCCATGCATGCAATACAACAGCATTGCTTTTATTTTGAAAGCAACTGCTTTTTTAAAAAATTTACGTATGTGCATGTGTGTGTGTGTACCTATGCACCTTCATGGCCCTAGTTTTTCATTAATTTCTTTCCATTCATCTAGCATATCCCAAACAACTATATTAACAAAGAGTTAAAAATGGAAACATCATAGTAATTCATCCTGTAGGAACAATGACTTTTATACCCCAACCACAAATATTTTGCCAACTAAGACCATGTTGTAACAAGTTTAAAAAAAATAGCAACATAAACCAACATGATTAAAGAAATATTTTTAGATATAATTGACAAAGTTCCACATGATTTGTGGTCATTTGCGATACCTGTGTCAGGCCTGCAGCCATATTTTCTTTTGGGTCTTTGGCCTGCCATACTTTCTATTATTCTACTATGCATTTTCTATTGTGAGGAAAATGGGAGGGGGGATTGTAAGGAGTCACATGCTATGTACCCAAAATAAAATTCCTTTTAGAAAGCCAAGGTCGTCCTTTGTCTCTATACTTCTGCACCTGACCGGAATTGGATAGGTGGAACTGCCTGCATAGCAGTGGAAGATTGGACCATATGATGGACTTGTGAGTGTGGGGGCAAGATCTTGAACTTTCAACTAGGTGGGGAAACCGGGAAGCTTTCAAATTCAGGTTTTCCCAGATGTGCCAACATGGCTCTCTTAATAAATTAGAACTTTGGGCAATACTTTGCCTTGGACTCTGATTTACTTTTGGATGCTATTTGGAACCCTGACATTCTGCTTGTGAAAACACTTTTCAAATGCTGAATTTGTAATAATATTTGAGTTAAGATTTAAAAGAAAAAGAAAAAAAATGGGATATTTGGTTTTGGTTCAGAGAAGGGAAGGGAAGGATAATTCTGGCGCTGCAACTTGCAAAGAATGTGATTCCTTATGAAGATAATTCATCAACACTTGACATTTTGATTTCTTGGTGTACAGCCTGTATTTATGAGGAAATAATCTCTCAATAGCAACAGTGTATATGTACGTCATAATTCCAACTTTTTCACTCCTCTTAAAAAGACATTGCACAAATAAATCAGCAACACAACAAATACACTTACTCTTTTTGCATCTCTTGCTGTACCATGGGTGCAAGATGAATAAACAATTGCATGACATTCAACGGACTACTGCAATTGTCCTTAAGTTCTATCAGCTTTTCTTTGGCAAGTAATCTAAATTCAGTGTTGTTGAATTGTAAATTGTGGTAGAGTCCAAGAATGATAGAAATGTCCTCAACACGTAACTCTTGGGAATGCTGGACAAAAACGCTATTACATTTTTTCAGCAGCGGCCAGTGCAGAAAACTGATATTCCGGAGAAACTGTACAAATCGCCTGGCATCATTGACTGAGATGTTTGCTGTTTCAAACAAGCTGTCTGCTTTTTCTATTAACCGCTTTTTTAAATTCCATGAGATAACAGGAGATATGCAGTTGATTAGAACGGACAAAGCCCTAAAAAAAACATATTCAAAATTATTGTGCTTATTTGTTTCATCAGAAAATCTAACAATGCTTAAGAAAAGGGCATTGAGTAAAGAGAAAAAGAGAGGGTGGTTTTAAAAAGGGCATATTAGAGCATTTATGTTAACTACTTGAAATTGGGAGCAGACAAATGTTACATAGCATATTTTTCGGAGTATAAGACGCGTCTTTTTCCCCCAAAAGAGAGGGTGATAATCTGGGTGCATCCTATACACTGAATACAGCATTTTTGGCCTTCCAAAACCCTGTCCCTTTCACAAAAATGGATGTGCAGAAGGTTTGGGAGGCCTGCAAAGTGCTCCAAAAATGGGCTGGTTTTGGGTTATTTTTGACACACACACCCCAGTGCACTTTACAGGCCTCTCAAACTCTCTGCACCGTTTTTCACAAAAAAATGAGGCTTTCAGAGGGTTTGGGGGGTCTGCAGAGTGCAAAAAATATTTTTTTTAATTTACCTCTTCAAAATCTTGGTGCGTCTTATACTCCAAAAAATACAGTAATAAAGTTTTTTCCTTTCAGCAATGCTGTTGTTCTTTTATTATTTATTAAATAAACTAATTATTTCTCCTTATTATGAAGACCACAATGCTTGTAGGCAAAACAACTGAAAGCATTCATACATAAGCTCAAGTGGGATAGTAGATAAGATTGCTCCCTTGATATTAAGCTTATTCAAAGGGGCTTATTTCTGAATAGATATGTGTGGAATAAGTCAGGGGCCCCCGACCCCCAGGCTGTGGACCAATACCAAGTCCTTGACCCATTAGAAATCGGGCTGTATAGCTAGAGGTGAGCATCGGGTGAGCAAAACCGTGCATGCAGTTTCTAAGGATGTAGGTTGCACCATTCTCCTTCCCACCCACCTCCAGTCTCTGGAAAAATTGTCTCCCATGAATGGTCCCTGGTGCCAAAAGGTTGGGGACCGTTGCTATAAGAGATTGATTTGAAAAGCAATGTACTCCTATTTCAAATCACAAGGCTATCTTAGCCTCAGCTCAGCTGCATACTTGCTACTGAAGTAATAATACTGATTTACAGGCAGGTTTACGTAAGGTTAGGCTTAAGATAAATGATTCTAAAAACAATATCCAGGTAGCTAGACAAGATTCAGCAAGCTAGGGAACTCAGTGCCATGTAATGCTTTTATTATAACATCAGCAATTCCCAATTAAAAAACAACTACTTAATCATAAAAAAAATCCCATCAATCAATGAATAGAGACATTAACTCTTACTTTAAATTACACTTGAAAATACTTCAGGCATTATAGGCAGTACTTGACATGAATAATCACTGTTCAGAGTTAACCCAAAAAAGTTACTTATGATTTGTAAAAATAAGTATGTTGCTCCATCCCAACAGATACATGATTACATTTTGAGTACTTGGCAATTGGTTCACATTTATGGCCAGTTGCATTCTACAGTGATACAATTGCGTTTTGCAATTCTGCAATTTATTTGTCATTTTTGGGGAAAATACACCCATTGAATAAACTGGATTTGGACTAATAACCCCATTAGTTTCTTAAGGGCCACGATGTCTTGTTTAACAACTGTTGTAAATATGGTCATAAAATTGAGTTCAGTCATGTGGTGACTCAACTTAATTCCAGGCTCAATTGTAGCCATAATATGAGGGCTATCTGTATTTAAACCCTCCGAACTATGTTATCTCCACAACAGGGCACATTCAATTATACATTAGTTCTACAACAAGCTAAGTTGAGAATATACTCTACTAAACTAGTATCAACTACCCTGTTTCCCTAAAAATAAGATCTCCCCAGATAATAAACCCAATTGGGCTTTTGAGTGCATGTGCTAAAATAAAACCGTCCCTGAAAATAAGCCCTCCCCAAAAATATTGCAACACAGTAGCAGCCATGAGATGACCATGCTTGCCATCTCCTACACCTCAAAAATAATAAGACCGCCCCGACAATAAGGCCAAGTGTTTATTTTGGAAGTCTAAAGAAAATAAGACCCTCGGGGAAACACGGTAGTTGATACTAGTCAATACTAAACTTCCTTCCCAGCGCTTTTAAGATCTATGTGCTATTATGTACACCCAAAGTTGTCTGACTGTATTTGGGTCAGAAGTTGAGTTCATGGGAACAATGAATGAAGGCATGCTTTCCTTGTTAATTCTCTCCATTGCAGGGATGTCAAACTCATGTCATCACCATGTGACAGTATTGCCAGTTGTGGGCATGGACAGTACGTGACACATCCAGCCCATGGGCTGGAAGTTTGACAACTCTGCTCTGTTTAATCTTTAAAGACCTGTGAATCTATGGCTAGAATTTTTATTAAATAAAATTTACCTTGAATCCTGTATGGAATCCAATTTCTTATCTACCATATCAGCTATTTCACCCATGAGTGGACTATGATGTAGTTGTTGTTCATGTACACACAATGCAAATTTAGAGAGCAGAGGTGGAGTCAGTCTGAAGATAACAAAGACAATAAAGTTACCGTGTCAAAATTTGCAGCTTAGAAACTTAATCAAGTAAAGGTAGAAAAGCCTTCCAGAAAGTATTCAATAACTTCGGGGTATAAAATAATTGGAATTCATTATCACCATAAATTCCACTTCAAATATCCACCACTTCCTCTCTTTAAGGGATTGCTATTAAACTTAAGATTGGTTCAGCTCCAACATAAATGCACCCTCAATATGCTGGATGCAAAGCACAGGTAGTCCTCAACTTACAACAGTTCATTTAGTGACTGCAAAGTTACAACGGCCCTGAAACAAGTGACTTATGACCATTTTTCACGCTTATGGCTGTTGTAGTCTCCCATAGTCACATGATTTCCACTCAGATGCTTGACAACTGACTCACATTGATGATGATTGCAGTGTTCCGGAGTCATGTGATCCCGTTTTGAAACCTTTTAACAAGCAAGGTCAATGGGGAAACCAGAGTCACTTAACTACTGTGTCTCTAATTTAACAACTGCAGTGTTTTACTTATCAAATGCAGCAAGAAAAATCATAAAACAGGGCAAAACTCACTTAACAAATTTCTCACTGAACGACATACATTTTGGGCTCAACTGTGGTCATAGGTTGAGAAGTACCTGTGCATTTCCTACTTCAGATCCAAATACTGTGGAACTCTAATATTTGAAGCTGTATAGTACTTCAGATTTAATTTTTTTTTAAAGTTGAAGACTGCACAGGACTACGAATAAGGCATTTGACTGCCTTCCTGCAGTTTCTGCTTACTTAACTACCCTGTTTCACTGAAAATAAGACCTCCCCAGATAATAAGCCCAATCGGGCTTTTGAGCGCATGTGCTAAAATAAGCCCTCCCCAAAAATATCGCAATACAGCAGCAGCCATGAGGTGACCATGCTCGTTGCCTTCTACATCTCAAAAATAATAAGACCTCCCCGAAAATAAGGTCAAGCACTTATTTTGGGGGGCAAAAGAAAATAAGACCGTCTTAATTTTTGGGGAAACACGGTAGTCACTCACAATTGACAACTTACAAACATCAGGGTACATCCTTCACAATCAGTAGCTACTGAGGGCATCTTTTTATTCCTCACAGCTGAGGACAGGGTGCCTCAGAATGAGCAGCTGGTTCTTTCTTTGTCTTTTCCTCCCGCTGAACTTCACCAGCAAATTTTTGTTTGCTCCCCTTGTTCACACACTCAGTTTGGAGAAACTCCAGTGAGTGAATGTGGAATTCAGAATTGCTGTCTAAAGTTACTAAGAGTATATTTGGATTTGAATTTATTAAATTCATATCCCGCCCCATCTCCACAAGGGACTCGGGGCGGCGAGTCAATAACTATAGTAGCATAGGTTTACATTGAGAGTTTCTACTTTTCATATAATAATCCATGCAAATTTATCTAATGTCACAATTTGAACTACCAACGTTCTGTGAGAGAAAGCATTAAAAATATTGCTGCTGGTGTTAATTTTGTGAGATTTATTCCAAGCATGAAATATTGACTTTCCAATTAATAGAAAAAGGAACAAACAGTTAAAAAAATATACTTGCTCATTTAATCGCTTCCAGCCTTCTATAACCAACTCTTCTACAAGTGAGTCGTGGGCATCAACATCAAACCTTCAGAAGGAATAAAAAATGAACTAAAGAAATTTTCATAGCTATTTTAGAGTTAAAGAAATCTATGTACTGAGATCAACAAATTGTAACTTGGTGGCATATACTGTTACACTAACTACATACATACCTAGCACACAAATTTGTCTGCTACAATGTCCTACCTGTCAATGACTACTTCAGCTTCAACCTCAATAATGCACGGGCAAAAAGATACAAACTCAAGGTAAACCACTCCAAACTTGATTGCAGAAAATACGACTTCAGCAACACAGTGGTCAACGCCTTGAATGCTCTACCCGGCTCTCTTGTTACATCCACAAACCCCCACAGCTTCAACCTTAAACTATCTACCGTGGACCTCACCCCATTCCTAAGAGGTCTGTAAAGGGGGTGTGCATAAGTGCACCAGCATGCCTATTGTCCCTGTCCTACTGTCCCCATTTATTTATACCCATTTCCTTTGTTCATGTCCATGTTTATACTTATACCTGTTATCTGTACCTGTTGTACATGTTTGACAAACTAAATAAATAAATAAAACATACATGTATGCATGCATATATTATTGTTCGGTATTTTGTGTTCTGAAATGGCCGTATGGCTAAACAATGAAATATTATTAACGGATTAATGCACCAAAGTTGGAGAGAGTTCTATTTTCCTCTTTTCAAAATTTACTTTTTAGCAACCATTGACGATTTCTGAATTCCCCCAACTCATATGTGAAATATTTTTCTAGCTGTTAACAAATTAAATTAAGCGTAACAACTTAAAAGTATGCAACAAAACTTGTTCATGTTCAGCCTTGTGATGAATATCAACATCAGTGATGGATATTCTTTTTTATATACTTGAGGAACAAAGGGGATGCGGGAGTTCTATTGCATTTTACTCCAGGAGCATTTTCCCAATTTTAAAAACTGACTTTAGGTGGCAAAGGTAGGGTGCCGTACTTTATCTTGATTACACCTGTGTTTTGTTCCTTTGGTTTTTTTAAATACACACACAAACACACACATAAAATCTAATACAGCTGCTATATAACGTGATTTTTATGATTGCTAAATTGAACTTTTAAAAAATATTATTGTTCATCATCATCATCATCCTCTTTATTGTCATTGTACTAAAATTAAAATTAAATTGGTTAAAATTGGTTTAATAATGTGTTTTTGTTTTAAATGAATTCTATAAGAAAAGTTTAACACTTAATAAGTTTGCCTGTGGGGAACAACAGGATATTTCCTTATGGATATACAAAAGTGATTCATTCTTAAAAATAAAATCAGACAATAAAACTCTGTAGAGATTCTCCGTCATTCAGGTCATGGTTGTCCCCAAAGATGCTTTTTCAGGAGGCAAATGGACTTTGGTTTTTTTCTTTTAAAGATGTCTTTTGAATGTCTGAAGAAAGTTGCCTCCTGAAAAAACCCCTTTGGGGCAATCATGGATGGCAGAAAATCTCTACAGACCTTTAGTTATACAATTTGGGATGAACACCCTTCGAATGGTGTGGGAGGAGGAATGGATTTCCAGAGGAAAAATTGTAGACTGCAGGAACCAGAATCACTACTCAGGTAATCCTGAGGACACAGATAAACCTCCCAGTGCTTCAAAGACCCTCTGAAAGGATGCAGATTACCAGCTGTCTGCAAGGAATATAGATCCTTCATTTCCCCACTATCCTGTCAGAGCTGAAGAAGCTTCTTGGATGAGAAGCAAAACTTCTTCAAAAGAAAAAAGAAGGAAATCCAGTTGCCTTCTGAAAAAAAGCTCCTTTGGGACTGACAATAAAAGCTGTGATTAAATTTAAATATCATATTACTTACCAGAGCATGCCGTATAACACTTCCAGCAATGCTTCATTATCCATACAGTCAATCTTATTTTCTGCCAAGATGCGAAGTACAAAAAACTGAGAATGACTTCTTATGTAAGCCATGGTTTCTGAGGACCAAGGCCTCTTCCTTTGAACCTGCACAAGTTTTTTAATTGCACTTTTCACATGTTTTTCAGAGAGTCTGGCTTTGTTCTTGGAAACAAGACTGAACACTTGGTGTTCATTTGTAAAGTTACTGAGTTGGTTCAACAAAGTGTCGCTGCTCCAAGTTCGACAGTTTAAACATCTTGTTGCAATTGGAGAAAAACGTCTTAGGCAAAGCATATTTGTCATTTGGCTGGGCTTCTTCTTCTTCCAAGGGCACTCAGGACTTCTTTCTTCATTTCTGACTGTCACAAACACACATTAGGAAAAAAAGAAATGTTATTTGCAGATATATCACATTTTATTTCCTTTACCATATAATATTAAGTGACTGTAGGAGGAATAAGAATGTGAAATTATTTGTCTGCCAAGATATACTCTGTTTCCCTGAAAATAAGCCCTCCCCGAAAATATTGCAACACAGCAGCAGCCATGAGGTGACCACACTCACCGACTCCTGCACCTCAAAAATAATACCTCCCCAAAAATAAGGCCATTGGAAATTGACCCTAATTTGTCATGAACTCTAACCACAGATGACCATACAATTATGTTCCTCTGTCCCTGTCATCTCATTCTAGGTATTCCAAATGGAGGCATATGATGGATTCTGTTTTCCTCCATCAATTGACACAGCCCTTCCTATCAGGTAGAACTAAGTCTGGGTTTTTTTATAAGAAGTATCATTATTATCATTATTGATTCAACATATGGGGGTGCTGCATCAGTCAGGCTTCCACAACTTACAAAATAATGTTCAAGAAGATGCCCTTTTTTAAAGTAATACAATTAAAACATCTGCCATAAGGAAAAGATATATGAAATTAATTCAGAACCGTGGTAAAACTGAAAATACAACACAACTAATCACAAAACCAAATATCAGAAACTATAATGCAAAATGGACTTCAAAACGTGGAATTTTAAAAGCCAAAGAAAAAGAAAAAAAGAATACTCAAGGTAATAATTTTACTTTGAGAATTTGGGTGAAAGTTAACCGTTTGCTTAATTATTGTCATCCTCTTTGCTTTTCTACCATTACTACATTTTGCCTAGCCTGAGGAAAAACAGGTATGGCTAGCTCCCAGGAGGAAACGGAAGCATCAATCAGAAAGCTTTAAGAGCATGTTTCCATGACAAGTGGAACCTATTGGTGTGAGAACTATTAACAAAATACTAATCTGGTTGTTCACTCCAGTCAATCCAGCAAATCTAGGGCAATCCTGTTGTAATACTCTTCTCATCTTATACAACATCCCAGTCAACTTTTCTGCTTTATTTCTCATCCAGTTTTTAAAATAAATGAAGTATCTGTGATACTTAAATGAGGGTGTAGGGGGACTCCCTATACCTTTGTTTACCATTCCATGTCTCTCGTTTTTTGTGTGAGGATTGAAAACAAATGGGAAAACAGGTGGCCCCATTAGATCAGCCCTGTTTTCCATCTTCTTCAAGCTTTCATGTTTAACTCCAAAATTTTTGTCTAGATCCAAATTACCAAAATGGTGGCAACGTCCAGGAGGCAGCCATGTGGCCCAAGGATGCATGGTCTGATTCTTTCCCTAACATGAGATCCAGAGATAT
>JAPKID020000297.1:0-19463 GCA_026931265.2 Tropidonophis doriae | reverse complement strand
ACAATTCCAAATGTACACTATAGTCCCTAAACCCCTTTACAGCATTGGGGGTTGAATAATTTTGACCACAACTGTATATAAAACCTGCCTTGTTTATAAAAATTGGGAGGTAGGTCCATCTTTTATTTATGCACTGTTGTATGTTCCTCTATATTTCCTTATTACCCGAAAAAATCTTTTAAGGAGAAAAGGATAGAATGTATTTAGGAACTGCTTATCTGAAAATACCTCTTGCGGAAAATTAATGCTTTAGTGCTAATTGAAGCTTTGATTTTCCTGAACAGCATTTGTTCTAAAGAAAACTATCCTTAGACATGTCACTAAAAGAAGATAATATCATGTTCTTTCTGTTGAGCTGTTTGTAGAAAAATGGATTTGCCTGTTTCTTAAATACATGTTGGACTATGACTCCCTCCCTCCCTCCTTCCTTCTTTCCTTCATTCCTTGTTATTTCACTACTGTTATTTCATGGTAGTTGCATTAGATAATTAAAGTGGATTATTCTGAAAATGCTTTGAATATTCTTGCTTGGGAGATGGAAAGGGAACAAGTGCAAATGAAAGTATTATTGCACAGTTGTATCTGGATGAAAATCACTCCATCTTAGTTATCTAGTTCCAGTTAAATATATATTAATTATCTTCGTTTCTCATATGGTAGCTGGCATAATATTCCTCAAGAAGTCATTAAATGCTTTTTTAAATAAACCAAAAAAAAATGTTAAGTTGGGGAGATAACATAATTTGATTTGATACCCACATCTTGTACTTTGTTAATTTAATAATTCTGTCTTGGAACGTTTATACGGTTTATAAAAATAAAACACATAGTTTGCTTCTGCTTTCATTTCCACTTCCTGCATGGACTAGCTTCATAATAATTTAAATGATAGAAAATTGATGGGATTTAATTCTGCAATAATACCTTAAAAGAGGAGAGTATTAACCATATATTTAGAGAGTTGCTTTCATTTACTTCCTCTGGTCTTCTTCTCCCTTCTAAAAATGGACTAATAGAACCATGTGATGTGCTGTTGTATAACTGAATTCCTACCCACTCACTGGACTGATGAAGTTGTGTTTTTTTTTGTTATATAATAATAAGATTAATTTTTTCAGCAGAGTTTACTTTCCAAGACTTTTCCCCTTCTGGCACCCCAAGGCACAGTCCTACTGAATCAGTTACCATCTGCTCCAATGTTTGCATTTAGCCTAGAGTGTTTGTGATCTCAGAAATATTTCCTGTAAATGGAATCCCTCATGCCTGGCATGTCACACAATAGATATATAATTGGATAAATTCTAAGCTGGGAACTTCAAAACAATAAGGAGAACTACATATTGTTCTGTACAAAGTGCATGGATCTCTCAGTTGAATGGCCTTTTGTCATTTGCACATGAAACTACTTAAGCATATTTTTCTTGCATAACATAAAAAAATAATCTAATTTAATAATTAAGATCAATAGCAATTTTCTTCCTTTCCCTAGAACTTTAAGATCCTGGCTTGTTTCATTTAACTATAAATATATGTCACTAGAGGACCTGGAGTAACTAAAACATATGTTTGTTTTGTTAGCTATAAGTAGATTTCTGAAACAAGCTTGTAATAAAATGATTCTTGAACCTTATCCACATAATTTGAATGATACAGTATAGGGAAGTTATGAAAGGCTGACATTTATTTCTATAAAGAATGAGCTGTGTTTACGATAATTAGAAATTATATTGAGTAGAAAGACACTTTCACCTGGCACTTAAGAAAGACGGTAAAACCCGGTAAAGCTTTCTTGAGGAAGACACTTTATAAATGGGTGCTTTCTCTGAAAAGGCCTTAAGCTACAAATAAAAAAGGTCTCCAATAATGGTGTTGGATAGGCTTTCTAGCTGGAATATAAGGAAGAAGGATTTCATGCTGAATCCATTTTGAACTTGCAGGTATCAATAGGCACAGATGAAGAATAGGCTTTAGCAACTTTTTAAGTAAGAGTGTTTGAAGACCAATTCTGGAGTGGTGGAAGATACGGATATCTGCTTTTAGGAAGTGGAAATGGGAAATGAGCAGTGAACCAGTAAAGGAGACCATTCAATGCTGATAAAGTGGAAAGAATGAGAAAATTTAATATAAGATGGGCAGAAAAAAGTTCTGATAGGCTTTCAAGGATTGTTATATCCCATCTTATAACAGTAAAGAACATTTCTGGGATCTATGTTGCTTCTGTTTCTTGAACCTACCAACCTGGAAGTGCTGATAGGGCCAAACCAAAACCCCATGTTGCTTCTGTTTGCGTAGTAGCAAACCAAAATCTTTATGGGAAGTTTTGAGTAGAACCTAAATGCATCTTCTTCTACCTTAAGGCCTTTCACTAAAGAAGTATTGAAAAAAAATACAGCCGTTTCCAGGAGCGAGGATGAAGGCATTTGTCACTTAAGGCAGATTGCTGTTCTTTCACTCACACTGAATCTGTAATGCCCTGGAGACCATCTTCTGCAAAGGAGAAATGATGTCAGGCAATGTGACAGACTATCCCAACCCAACCTCAGTGGAAAGATACCATCTTATGCAGAAACAAATTACTCAGAAAGACACTACAATTACTTACAAGATCAGACACAATGAGCTAGGTGGAAGGCTGTATAGGAACATGAGTCTAACCAGAGACTAACCAAGGTGCATAAACCAGTCTGTCCTAGTTTCCTAGTTACTGGAAGCAACTTCAGCATCTGCTTCCCACTCAGTGCTCCCACTGTAGGTTGTCTCTTGGCAGCAACCAGATTGAACCTATTGTATTATATGTTTATATGACTACACAATTCTCATGAGCTACTCTGAGTGATTTATAGTTTGGAGAAACATGAAAGCAAGGAATGAAAAATAAAAATAATATAAAATAAAATAATAACTTTCAGAACATAAAAACTACAGAATAACATAAATAACTATAATATCATAAGTTAATAAATAATAGAAGCAATAATATTCGTATTCTAGGGAGTACCTTTTTCCATGTTCCCCTATTCTCAGGCTACCTGATCATGCTTCAACTCCATCTTCCTCTTCAACTTCAAAAAGTCGCACAACTTCCTCTGTCACCAACTTCATACACAAGTCTGTATGAAGGCCCCGCTTTCCTGGCCTTCCCCTTCTGTTCCGGCAATTTTCTATGCAAGTGCACACTCGCCTGACATTTTGTGCTAGCAACTCAACACCCAATAGGCTTTTACACCTCATTGCTTGCCAGACCACAAAGGACCTTATTTGTGCTACATGATCAGAATTTTGTCTGTTTGCACAAATACCATATTGTGGTAACTTGGACTGGGGAGTTCTGCTGGACTATTGCAGCGCTGACTTGACTTCAGCATTTTTCAGCCTTGAAACTGAAACTCATAGTCACCGAAACAGTTTTTCAGTATAGTTTTATTGGACATTCCACCTAATTCTGGAGAACTGAATCTGTAAATTCTCCACATAAAACCTGGCGGTTGTGTATGCAAGCCACAAATCAAGAACAGTCCTGTTTTAAATTCTGTTCAGCATGTAACAACACATCTTTTTACATCAAGCAATAATTTAAACATTAACTTTTCCTTCCACAGCAGTTAGACCTGGTATGAAGTACCAAGCATAATATATTGGTAGTATGATTGTTAACAGTGTTAAAATAAACATGTGGGTGCCTAGCATGAATATTTATTTTAGAACATGGTAAGCTGATTAGAAGTTCTAAGTGAAACTTTTCCCATGTGGTACTTTCTTATAATTGAACCTACAGGCCATGAAATTTGTAGGTGACACATCTGGAAGGCACCCAATTCAGAAAACCTATTCCACTGACCTATCTCTTTTAACATTGAGAATTAACTGTTACCTTTTTGTTATGGCTCATCCACCCATAGTTGCACTGATGCAACCATAATGTGACAATGCCATGTTCTAGCAATAGTAAAGAAAAATATTTTCCTGGCAGTACAGTACAGTTCAAATTTGTAATGCTACAGTTTTAGAAGATTGGAGGGTGACATTTTCCCATTCAAGGGAACTCTTGCTGAATCTTCCTCCAGCTGCTTGAACTCATCTCATAGATTTGACAAGCAGATTCATACATGAATCCAATCTTGATTCTTCTAATTAGGTTTAATTATCCTATTTGATTTTCTTTGCTTACCTATGTAGCATGTCAGAAATTCTAGCCTCTGATTATCTCTTGCTCTGTGGATTTTGTTGTTAGTTGCAATGTCATGCCCGACCCATCGTGACCCCATGAACATCGTTCCTCCAGGCCTTCCTGTCATCTACTATCCTCTGGAGTCTATTTAAGCTCACACCAACTGCTTCGGTGACTCCATCCTGTCACCTCATTCTCTGTTGTCCATTTCTTCTTTTGCCTTCATTTTTTCCCAGCATTAGGTTCTTCTCCAGTGAGTCCTTTCTTCTTATTAGGTGGCCAAAGTATTTGAGTTTCATCTTCAGGATCTGGCCTTCTAAAGAGCAGTTAGGGTTGATCTCTAGGACTGACCAGTTTGATTGCCTTGTAGTCCAAGGAAACTTGCAGGAGTCTTCTCCAACACAATAGTTCAAAGGCCTCAATTCTTTGGCGCTTAGCCTTTCTTGTGGTTCAACTTTCAGAGTCATACATTGCAACTGTGAAAACCATAGCCTTTGCTATACACACTTTTGTTGGCAGGGTGATATCTCTGCTTTTTAGTATTCTGCCTAGATTTGCCATAGTTTTCCTCCACAGGAGCAAGCGTCTTTTAATGTCTTGGCTACAGTAGCCATCTGTGGTGATCTTGGAGCCCAGTGGATTTAGTGAGATATTATCTTCCTGATCTACCACATCCAGACATATAGAGATTGTAGTTTGTAATCTACATCCCTGATTACAGCCTGTAGAAGACTGTCTGGCTGCAGAATCATAGTGCATAGCATTATTAAGGTGTTCAGTATAAATTTGTATAGAGGAATTTTGTCTTAAAATTTTTGTCTCATATTCATACCACCATTGGTAGCCAGTTATATACAGTATGTACTAAAAACATAAAGGGGAGCAATTTATTTTTAATTCTTTCCATGTAGAGCAAAGGTAAGGGATTTCTATTGCTCTGGTAGCTACTCCATGTACCCCAAGCAATAGAACACTGAATGAATAATGTCTTTACATTCTCCAATCTGTTGGCCTAAATGGGATTTTGATTATCTAATAGGGTTTACTGCCTTGTCTTCTAAGGTTGATAATGTCTGGGATTCGTCTACTGGCTGGAAATTGAAGTCCATGGGGCTTAAAGCTGTTGAGTTTGAAAACACTGTTCTATAGAAACTAGAGATCATTTGTAGACTATATGATTTTTTTCTCAATAAACATAAAAATAAAAAAATTAGCCTGATAAGCTTATACCTTAAAACTTTGTGGGGAAGTGGGAATCCAAATCCATCAGTAAAGAGGGGCATTAGTTGGGGAGGAAGAAGCTAAGTTGTATCCATTTCTTTATGGTCATAACTAACTATGGATAATTTTGGGAAATAAGTTTTAAAAATATTGCAAATGGTGATCACATTGGGGTGTTGCAACCATTGTAAATATATGCCCCAGTTTTGCTCATGTGATCACAAGGGTGCTATGACACAAGGGTGCATAAGGGTGTTAATGTGAGTACCGATCCTAAATCACTTTTTTCAGTGACATAATAACTACAAATGTTCACTAAGTAAATTGACATATTTTGACAGACGTGATATGCTAAAGGAATTATTCAATAATTTTATTTTCAATATAATGAAATGTAATAAATTGCTTTTATGTCTGTCTGTCTGTCTCCACTCCTCTCTCAAAAATAACTCAGGCCAGAAAATCTCTCTTTTCCTTAAAATAAAAGCATTTTGTTAGGGCTTGAATGTTCTATCATAAATTAATCATAACACCAATAAATAGAATGTCTGGATATTGCAGGATATTACTTCCAGCCAGATTAATCACTGTCATTTAATGTACTATTTTAAAGTTATTTGTGGAAAATATAGACAGTGTACCAGACAGTTTAAACTACCTAACCTTCAAAATTCAAAAATAAAAATATTAAATAATGTATCAGTGCAGTACATCTGCCTATTTCATAACAGCTTTTGTCATCTAGTTTTCCTCGAACTATTAAAATCTCTTAGATACTATTTCATGCATTAATGTAATTTGGCCGCCACTTTAAAATGAAGCTTTTGAAATCTTTTTTTGAGAGAGGAGAGCTGAACAACACTTCCTACAAAATATTTTCCATTCTCATCCAAGGCTGTAAAGAGTAATAAACTTGTTGATTCCAACCATGAGAGAAAAAATTAATTAACTAGAATAATAGCTTATATATATATGTTGTAGATCTATGTACATATTTTTCAAGTTCTGCCAAAATGAGCAGTAATTGGCACTAGTGGATTTAATATAAAAAGGTTACATTCTTATTTCAACACACTGTTTTCCTCACTGATTCACTTGGACTCTTAATTTGTTCATTTTTTTCTTGCATGTTGGTGTTTAGTGTGATTAATGATATGCTGTAACTTCAGTCAAAAATTGCAGATATATATTGGTTATGGGACATCCCCTGGTATGGCTGTGTGATCATGGAGCATATATTTTACTGGTAATTTAATTGGGACTTTTCCCTCATTTCCTTTTTATTTCCTATCATTGACATAATTTCTTGTTAGATTCTTGTGCTATATTATGTGTCTAGGAAAGTACCAAAATGTTAAATCTTTTGTTGTATCAAAACTTTCTTCTCCCACTTAGAACTTAAGCAATAAAACACTGGTTTCCCCGAATGATCTCAGGAACAATCCCCTGTGTCTCTTTGAAGATTCTGTTACCCAGGTCATAGTTGTCCCCAAGGTGCTTTTTCAAGAGATAAGTGGACTTTCTTGTTTTTCTTTGTAAAGTTTCTTTGATAGTTTCCTCACTATCCACTCATAGCTTAAGAAGCTTCTTGGAAGAGAAGCAAAACATCTTCAAAGAAGAACCAGAAAGTCCAGTTGCCTTTTGAAAAAGCACACCAGATCAAGCGAACTAGATGTTAATTTTGGATCTGGTTCGCAAAACCGGTTGTTGCAAGGACCAGCTGGCCCCGTACATCCCTCCCCTCCCAGGAGTCTCAACGCAGCCTGTTCATTATGCCAGGGTAAGTGCAGGGCCTGCATGAAAGCTCTGGGAGCCAAAAAACAGGCCTCCCGGAAGTCTGGAAACGGGCCCCTTTCCAGCCTCCAGAGGCCCCCTAGAGCCTGGGGGAGGCTGTTTTTGCCTTCCTGAAGGCTCAGGGAAAGCCTCCGGTGCCTGGGGAGGTGAGAAACAGGCCTACTGGAAGTACCAAAAGTCCATAAAGAATAAACAGGCCCATTTCTGGCCTCCAGAGCCCGGGGGAGGATGTTTTCACCCTCCCGGAGGCACAAAGAAAGTCTTCAGAGCCTGGGGAGGGTGAAAACGCACCACCATCATCACGGTATAGGAGGCTGAGTAGCCCACCCCCACCATGGCCATTCCCACCCAGCACCCAGGCAGAGGACTGGTTGCTAACATTTTTCAATCCTACCTCTGCCTTTGGGACAATCCACTATGTCCTTACTCATGTACATTTCTCATTCATTAGGGGGAGGGAACATTGAGTGCAACACCCCTTGAAGTTAATGATGAGAGGATTGTATTGAAGCTAAGCCGATAAAACTCTTCAGTGGGCATATTTACTCATTTGTCATCACTACATTCATATGACTCTTACAACAATGTGAGGGAAAACCACATTTATTGATAAGATTTATATAGCCACCCTTCTTATAATTAATTCTGCGCAGCTACCAATAAAAAGTTAAAACAGCATAAAAGCCATATTAAAACTATAAAACTAAACACATTAAAACCTGATGACAAGTCAAAGTTCTGATGTACAGCCATCTAAATTTAGCTGAGCACTTGGACGAAAAATCAGGTCCTCAAAATTTTACAAATGTCTAGGAGAGTAGGTGCCTGCCATGCTTCAAGGGGAAGGTGGTCCATAGGGGTTGCTGCTGAAAAGGCATACATAGATTCCATTACATGGCAATATTTAGGGGAAGGGAACAAGGGCGCAGAATTGGACAACTTCCCATGGCCAACTCACTATGGCCAACTCACCATACGACAATTTGCTGGAGGACAATTCAACAATATATTTTTTAAAAATAATATTTTAATGTTTGTCATTCACATTTCATTTTATCCCTCTTTTTGCATCCTTTTAAAAATGATTTTATTCCACCATTCCTTTGATATTAGTATAACTCTTGTCCCATGGTGAGTTGGCCATAACAAGTTGTCCTAGATGCCCAGAGTGCCCACCTTATGCTCATCTTATCTAACCCAATGTCCTTAGGGGAAGGCGGTCCTGTAGATAACCTGGTTTTAGAGATGGCGGATGGCACCTTGAATTGCACCTAGAAAGAAATGCAGCTTGCACAACAGAAGTTGTCATATAAGTCTGGTGACACATTAATCTGTCACCATTCATGTGTAACTTAGAATGCTTTTCCACTGCTTTCTTTGAGAACAAAGGAATAGAAAACATTTTATTTTGTTTCTAATTAGCATCTTGCAGAAGTAACCATAAATAATTTTGGTTCACAGTAACAAAAACAATCGCTACTTTTAAAAAAAGAATCACTACTTTTCTCTTCTGATAAAACATTCATGCCAGTCTGACTTGGAAATGTAAAATTATATATAAAGTTGCAAAAAAAAGTAAAAAATATGTCTAAGAATGATTCAATTTGGTTTTTAGATGCCTTCTTTTCTTTTACCAAAATAATCTGATCTGCTAGGAGGCCAATTTTCAAGGACAGTAAGCAACAAAAAATAGTCTATTGTTAGAAAAGAGGAATATGCTGAAAGAGATTGAATGTGTTTTCCAAGTATCAAAGGCCTCATCCTAATTAAAAAGATCTAACTGCTAGCAGAAAACATACAGCACTGATGTCATGTACAGAAATATTTATAGTTTGCAATAAAACAATTGCTTTATATTGGAAAACATTTAGTGGTCAGGCCAGTCCTCCAAATTAAAAAGAGAAGCAGAGAAAATAAGAAAAGAAAAACGTGCAATTCCATAGAGTACAGTTGAGTACTAATAGGACCTTTTCCAGGTTTTGCAAGTCAGAGTCCATTAACATGTTGATTCTTGGAGTTCTCATCTTGGAATCCTCACATTAAAATGCTCTTGTAAATTGCTCCATTGTCCTTTACTTGATTCTGCCTGAGGGATAGAAGTAAGAAAAATGTTCAGAGTGCCAGATCCAACTCAGGAAAATGTTTGTGAAATCAGCTTCAGATTGCGTCCTGTTCTATATCCCTTTTCATTCAATAAGCAACTGTGGACATTTTCCTGTAAAAATTGTATGGAAAATTTTATGTTTTGTATTTAAATAGTTGTGTTGTAAATTCAAGTCTCTTTCACAAACAGTAATTCGGATGTACCAGGGGCCTTTTAGTGGATTTTCATGGGTGATATTAGGAAAAAAAAATTGTAAGCATTTCTAATATTGCATTCTGGTCTTTAACAGCAGAGAGAAAAAGTTAGCCACATCAGTATAACTTATTTATTTATTGAAAAAAATCTCATGAAACGTAAGCTAGGAATCTGCTACTAGAGAGCACTTACCAGAATCTCCTATAAATAACTTATCCTTGTTTAACGACTGGTCAAAGTTTATGCCTGACCTTCCTAACAGCTGCTTATGACCCAATTCCAGAATTCCCGTAGCTGTATATACCCCCACAGTGACATGACCGCATGTCTTGCTAGCCAGCTTACTGCCGTACTCATAGAAATATATTGATTCACTTAACGATTGTGGTGTTCACTTAATGACTACCACGAAAAAAATCATACAATTGGGTCTGATGACATGGGTGCATTCATTTACAACTGTCATGAAGAAAATTCCAGGGCCCATTATGACCTCACATTAAGGACTACCTGTAAATCAGTTGTTTCGCTCTACTAAGGATAATACCTGTATTGATGGGTGAACATTCCATTTGCCATTTGATGAACCAGGTAGAATTAATTACCAGCAAGTAGTTCTCTTCGTTAAATATCCTACCACCAATTTAAAAAATACCATTAGCCACGAATGTTAACACCCAAGAGCAGGTTAAGTCAAAAGTAAGCAATACTGTGGTTAATCATTTCCGTATATTGTCTAAGATCTAATTCATTCACTATTAGACATTACGGTGTTAAGCTGTTATTATTCAGAAATTAATCTACTAAGATTATATTTTGAAGAATGCTTTAGAGAAAGATTAGCCACTGAGGAATAGATTTGAGATATATAGTAATCTACAGTCCCTGGTTAGATGTGTTTATATGTGTGGATTTGTGTATCTGGTTAATTCATAGATGGAAGATGACCGTGAAATGCTAGGATAAACTGGAAAATAAAAAAAAAATGAAAGAGGAACAACAACAGCAGCAGCAACGGCAGCCCCATACATTGTTGCCCCAAATCACATGACCAAGGCCATTCCCATATCATGTCCTAGAAGTGGGATCAATTTGAAGGAGCCTTTATTTTGTTTTCTATCTGTAATCCCTGGCTAAAATTTTCCCATACGTATTGAACATAACACCATTGCTAAGTAAGGGCATTGAAATCAGTGGCTTGTTGGGGTAATATGATAGGTGTTTTGTTATGCATAGAGTATTATCCCAGACGTGACCAGGTTGCACCACCTGTTCCTGGTGTACCATAAGACATGATCAGGTGGCTGTTAAAGAGTTGCATATTCTTATCTAAAAATAGTTATATAAATTTCATTTAAACTTAAATCTAATTTCACTTGTGTGCATTGTGTGTATTCAGAAAGGTATGTTGTGCTGCATTTTCAAGAGGAGCTTTTAAGTATGTGTTTTTAATAGTCTAATAGATTATACAATTTATTTCATATCAAATGAGAATGTTTTTTATTTAGTAGCAGTAATTCAGTGGGAATATTGTTTGACCAGAAGAAAAGAAAATGTACTTATCTTCTAATAACCTGCCTAGCTGACTGATTATAGTACAGGTTTCTGGAAGCAGACATGAAAAGGATGCCAAATTTATCTTTTCTGGCAATAATCACTGAGGAATGAAGCTGCCTTAGAATACTGGGCCCTGAAATTGGTTTCAAAATGTAATTACTTGGTGCTCTTGTATATAAAAATTAAAGTTTTGTGACATTTTAATTTGAATCTGCTGGTCATTCCCACTTGGTCAACTACAACACCCTATCATGCAGTTGCTCAAGCTTGCTTCGATCTTTGTTTAATGCTTCATTAAATAATGAATAATGCGTAGAGCCCATTTCGAGTTTTTAGTTACTCTGCTACAAAATGTTTGCAGGGCTGAATTAAAATTCCTGCATAGCTGTAAAGTTCATCTGAAGTCCAATGCTATTTCTTGATCTTACAGGCTTGATGTAAAAACCAAACAGAACATCAGGCTTGGTGCTCTGGATTGTCTGGCGAAAAGGTGGAACTTAAGTAAATTCTAGTTAAATGTATGTCTCATAAATTAAAAGGCAAAACAGGAATATCATCAAAGACAGGTTGGAAAGCTTTTGATTAGCTCAGGTTGTGAACCAATGCCACTTTCTATGCTAACCACCAGAGTGCTGTGACTTTTCTTATGAAGTCCCTCAGCCCCATTTATGGAATTTAAGGAGAGGCAGACCTCTTTTGATGTCCATCAGCAAATCTCCCATAGCAATCCTGTATTGCGTAAAAATGTGTAATAGAATAGAATACTAAAGTAATATTCCATTTTACATAATCACAATATATAAACCATAATGGTAAAAAACTTTAATCAATTAAAGTAAATATATTATCCTTAGTTACAAACAGAAACACATGGATACTTTATTCGATATATTTGACCCACTGCTGACATTATTAATATATTCAGGTGCTTTCATAGGCTAGTTATTTTCTTGTGATCTGATAGTAATATCGTCCAAATTATACTTACTTCAAGTATAATTGTACTTTTGTCTCTTTCCTAATGTTGTCCTCCGTAACTGTTTGCACAGCTGAAATCTTTTGAAAACTTAATGAGACAACAGATACATTTGTCATATTGGCATGTTTTCAGTAAAAACTGGCTTTCCATATGTGTCTTAATTTTAGGTTTAAGGATATTTTCCCTAGCTAACCCAAAACAGTTATGAAAGTTAAGAAGATGTCCTAGACCCGTGATGGCGAATGTGCCACAGGTGGAACGCAATGCCATATCAGCGGGCACACAAGCCGTTGCCCTAGCTCAGCTCCAGTGCACATGTGTGCACTGGCCAGCTGATTTTCAGCTAGCCTACTCATGCTGCCCTTCCCTTCCCAGGAGTCTCCACACAATGCCAGGTAAGAATAAGAGTCGCACAGAGGCTCTGAAAGGGTTTTTCAGCCTCCAGAGAGTCTCTGTGGGGCGGGGGAGGCTGTTTTGACCCTCCCCAGGCTCCTAGAAAGCTTCTAGAGCCTGAGGAGGACAAAAAATGGACCTACCAGGCAATGGAAGTCAGAAAACAGACTCTTTTCAGCGTCTGGGGGGTGGGGAAGGCGGAAAACATCAATATTGTTGCCCTTGATATTAACATCACTATTAAACAGACAAGATTTAGTTCAACATATGAATTTAAGAAAATGGTAGGAAGAACTTGGAGCTGCAAATGATGAACAATAGTGATACAGAATAATATGACCTCTTAAAAAAAGCTTTATTGGTGAAATAGGTCAGGAAGAGAAAATAAATGGAAGCAATAAAAGGGGAAAAGAAAGAGACACAATAAAACTGGGATGAGGAAAAATGGTGTTTCAGGGAACATCACAGAAAAGGCATGGACAACAAGAGTGTAAAGGACAGAATTGTGAAACAAATCATATGGAAAGGGTGGTGTACAGTGACATTCAGTCTGTTCTCTTGTTTACTCCTACTGACTAAAGGAAGGAATTGTGGGAGGAATTCCATAACGTCGTATCTTTGTATCTTTCCATGGAAATGTGGTAATTTAAAACAAAAACATTGTCAAAAAAGAGAGAATGGAATCCAAGTACTATGGCAATACATAAAAATGTACATGTGATGAAAAAAGCTGTACTTCCAATAGAGAGTTGGTTGTACTTTGCAAAAAATGAAAAGAAAATCCATAGCAAATGAAATCTGACTGTTTCCAGCCAAAGAAATGAGACAACTATTTAGAAATGACGTGTGGGTTTTGCAAATATATTTATAGTCTTATTTGTGGATTCCCTTTACATGGGTACATTCTACTAGGTACATTGACACCCTCATTAAATTCCGTGAGGAATATTTAAGTTTAGGAGGAAGTTTTCCGTGACCATCAAGTTAAATGCATTTTCTTCCATTTCAGTATGGTTTTTACTATTTGTATCAAGAGGATGGTATCAAGGTTAGAATATAGACGCTTCTGATCCCTGGCTTCTTGATCAAAGGAATTCTAGAAACCAAGTTTTTCTGAGTAAAATCTTGGAGACTCCACTTGACCAGCTGCTGTTTGATAGTTCAGGAGTACTTATATCTTAAAGAGGTGTTCTTTTCAGTTCTTCCAGGCCAGGATTATTCTACTCTTGACTTCCATTTTTCATTTCTACGTGTGTAAATTCCATTATTATTGAAAGAGCTCTATCTTTGTTGAGCTAGGTCTTTGGGGCAGGAACTACCTATATTCACACAAACAAACACAAACACACACATATACATAAAGAGAGAAGGGGGGAGGACACACACACACATAAAATACCTGGATACTTTGGAATAAGATTTAATCTTTGTAGTCCCATTTTTGTTTTCACGTCAGTGGTACTAGTATTAATTTTATAGAGAACTTTATTGTTATATTAGTACTACAAAAGTGGAAACTTTAAAGATCTCTTAATCTCAGTGGAAAAGTTTAATTGAAATATGTACTGTAACTTTTTACTGAAATTGTGGAATCATACTGTTGGACATGATTATTTCATCCAACTCCCTGCTCAATGAAGTTAAAATTCATGCTCGATCCTTGCAGACCACATAGAGATTTCTATGTATTATACTGGCAGTCTAAATTATGTATCCCAAAGGTATAGCTATCTACAAACATGAGCTACAAACATGCCATAAATGGGGGGTTTATTTTATTATTATTATTGTAAATTTTCTGACCCCTTTTTCCCATCCGTGGTATAGAGAAGAAATACATCCAATAATGAAAAATGTATTTTGTTACTCAGATAAGGTGTTTCTTTAAATCATGTGAGGATGAGTGGGCTCCTATGGGGATAAGTAATTTGCATCTACTCTAGATGAATTCCAAAGAAAACCCTTCCCAGCCTACAAAAGATTAATGCTTTCCATGAATTTATATTACAGTATAATAAAAATAGACCCACAATCCCCTAACTGGAGGTTTATTAGACTACAGAAGTCACTCCGTTGCTTGATATCTTTCCTGGGGGCTCCTGATCCGTGTATGAAAAGTTTTCCAGATGCAGATCTGTAGCTGGCAGCATCAGTAATAGGCTTCAAACCAGATTTTGTAGGAATAGAGTTGAAGATAATCTAAAGTCTTAGAATTCAAGCTAATTCATTTTTTAATAAGCCCCCATAAAAGAAGCCTTTGGAGCTCTGCAAACTTGGTTGTTTTCTTGCACACGTTTCATTACCCAAACTAGATAACACCATCACTAGTAAGTAAGGAGTGGGTTTGCTCTCAGTTTATATTCCAGTCACTTACCCTATCAGCGTGGGTGAGGGTAGTCTTAGAGCTTCTTTGGTTGGGCTGTTTACTGTTGGCTGGTTGGCAATTTCTTGTTTGGGCTATTGTTTGATTGTTGGCCTGATGTTAATCTTGGAGTTAATCTATGTTCATTTGAGTGCTGATTGCCGATGGAGAGATGCTCATGTCTTTTTATTCCCTTTAGGCTTGTTTGTATTTTTTGCATAGTCTATAGATATTGTTTATGTCTATGTTCCATTGATGGCTAATTAGACAAAGCGCCAGATTTCTAGACATTCCCCAGCGTTTTTTGAATTTGCCTTATCTAGGATGGCCACATTTTCCCGATTGAAACTATGGTTAAGTCTCTCCATGTGTTGTGAAATTAAAGAGCTTTCATCATGTTTTCTGACTGCTAGTTGGTGTTCATGGATGTGTTCTTCTGCCTGTTTGTCCTACATAGTAGTTGTTGCAGTCATTATATTGTATCAGGGGTGAAATTCAGCAGGTTCTGACAGGTTCTGGAAAACCAGTAGTGAAAACTTTGAGTAGTTTGGAGAACCGGCAAATACCACTCTGGCTGGCCCCAAAGTGTGGTGGGATTGGAGATTTTGCAGTATCCTTCCCTAGGAGTGCGGTTGGAATGGAGATTTTGCAGTATTTTTCCCCTACCATGCCCACCAAGCCCTTAGAAACGTAGTAAAAAAAATTGAATTTCACCACTGCACTGTATGTTGTAGATGACTCCTGGGTTTTTTTCCTTCTGGGGCTTTTTGATTTGTTAGGATGTTTTGAAGGGATTTAGTTGGCTTGTGTGCTATGCTGATTCTATGCAATTGTAATAATCTGTTGGTGGTTTCTGAGATGTTCTTTATATATGGGAAATTGGGACCATCCTAGACCCAGCCAAGTACATAAACATTAGGGAATTTGTAGAAGCCCGGCATTCTGACAAATTAGTCATCAATAGATACATAGGCATAAACAATATATATAAAGAGACAATGAAAAAATCAAAATGGAACAAAAAGACCTATGTACCTCACCACCAGCAATCAGCACCCAGATGGGCATTGATTAACTCCAAGATTAACATCCCACCAACAATCAAGTAAAACAATAGCCTAATTGTTTGGCAGTTTCTTGAACTGCCAAACAAGTCAACAGTAAACAGCCCAATCTAAGACACTGGCAGGGCAATCCACTAGCATATAAATTGAGAGGAAACCCCATTCCTTGCTAGCAATGATGATGTTACCTAGTTTGGGTAATGAACCATCTGCAAGAAAACAACCAAGCTCAGAGAGCAACAAAGACCCTTTATTTTAACCCTGAGCTACAAATATTCTTCTTTATTAGTACAAAAGAAGCATTACCTATGCCAACTTGGAGTTAACAAGAATATGCCATCCCCATTGAAATAAGAGGTGGAAAAAAAATCATGAAAACAAAAACAACAGCTGGACAGAGGTTTTGGCAAAACCCACCACCATTTTGGCCAACAGTGGCAGATTTCCTATCCTTTCACTGTCCTTCACCATTCTTTAGGGATTACTTTATACTTCGGAAAAAGTACACTTTGACAAACACTGCTATGTAAATCTTTTCAGCTGTTCACTTATTAACATTTAAAAACTTCCTTTATATAAAATATAGAACTTTAATCTGTCCTTCCCTAATTTGATGCCTTCCAGATATTGACCTTAATGGCTGGGGGTGATAGGTATTGTGTCATCTGAGTGACTACTTATAGATCTTCACGATAGTTCTAAAATCCCAATCTCTTGAACCAGGTAACGATTGGCTGTAGTATCTACCACAATTCATTGTTTATATTAGGAGTCCCCAACCCCTGGCCTACGAACCATTACTTGGCCTTTAGCCTTTTGGAACTGGGCCGCAAAAGTGGCAGGCAAGTGCATGGGCATCCCCACTCGCATGTGTAGCAGCCACACATGCCTGCCGCTCGCGCAGAAGGAGCTGTGTGCACACATGCATGCATGCCTATCCCATGCATGGAACCATCCCCTCTCCCCCCCCCCCCATTGGTCTGCAAAGCCAAGAGGTTTGGGGAACTCTGGTTTGTATTATCATGTACATGAGATGTCATAGAAATTTAGCTTTTCAGTGCATCTGTTGCTTTTCATTGTATAACCTGGAAAATAGTTTGTGCTGTAAACATAAAGCTTACAGCATCAAGGTTTATTTGGATGTTTGTTAAAAATGTTGTTAGGGTGCGTAAGCAGAACAAGACTTGTAGATATAAAAATACAGGTAGTCCTCAGCTTACAACAATTCATTTAGTGACCACTCGAAGTTGCAACGGCATTGTAAAAAGTGATTTATGATCATTTGTCACACTTTTGACCATTGCAACATCACCATGTTTTCCCATAGTCAGGTGATTTACAGCTGATTCCTATTTATGACTATTGCAGTGTCCTGTGATCAACTTTTGCAGCCTTCTCATGAGCAAAGTCAATGGGGAAGGCAGGCTCACTTAATAACCATGCTACTAATTTAAAATGGGGTAAAACTCAGTTAACAAATTTCTCACTCAACAGCGTAACTTTTGAGCTCCATTGTGGTTTTAAGTTGAGGACTATCTGTATAAAGCTGCTTGAATGTGTTGATGAACATCTAAAAAGTTTGCAATCAAAATATGATTTCTACAAGAAAGGAGGCATCAAATATTAATTTCAACAATCCTTTAGATAACTGAATCTACATTAATGATGCAAAAGCCTAATTTTACAGAAAGGTGGGCAGCCACATAAGAAACCCGTCTAGAAAAGTAAGGTAATTATGTAACACTGTTCTTTTCAAATAAAATCAGGCCAAGAGAAACCCTAAAACAGGGGTCCCCAACCCCTAGTCGATGGACCAGCACTGGTCTGTGGCATGCCAGTAACTGGACTGCGTAAAGCAAAGCCCCATTCGCAGAATGCAGGCAGCACATGAAACCACGCCGATCCATGGAAAACCACGCCGATCCATGGAAAAACCTCTCTCCATGGAACTGGTCCCTGGTGCCCCAAAGATTGGGGGCAGCTGCCATAAAGCATTTTCTAGGCATAACAAACACATCTTGTAACTATCTTTGTTTGGCTCAAGGTTGACTCAGCCTTCCATCCTTCTGAGGTCAGTAAAATGAGGACTCCAATTGTTGGGGGAAATATGCTGACTCTGTAAACCGCTTAGAGAGGACTGTAAAAGCACTGTGAAGTGGTATATAAGTCTAAGTGCTATTGCTATTCGTTAAAGTACCTGAAGCCCAAGCATTTGATGTCTCACTGCTATAGCAAAAGGTGATCTTCATTATTTTTTTAAGTATCAAATAAGGGAAGGATAATCTTAACAATAAGAAAACATGTGGGAGTCAACAGCACTGTAACTAAATCCAGATTCTCTTCTGAATGAAGGGAATGTTCCAATAAAGTACATGTAATAAGAATCTGAAGTGTGTTTCACCTCCTTGGTTAAACATGGATTCACATATGTAGGACTTCTTGGGGCTCTCATGTGGCTTGACTTTAGAACCATATACAGTACAGACATACTGTGGGTGGAAAAAGAATCCCCTCCCCAGGTGTGGAAATACTAAAAGTCATAGTGTCTTTAAAGGCCTGCCCGAAATCTATAATGCAAAACCAATAGAGAATAGTTATTCTAGTGGAAATAGGATGATAATCTGAACTGGAACACAACCAACAGAACTTAAATCTCTCAACAATGTACTATGTATGCTTGGAGTAAAATCAATAGCTAACAAGTGATTAATGTTATTTATAATAAACAGAAATACAAATAGTTTCTTTGTTTGGAATGCCCTTGCAGAGACTGCCAGTTCCTCTTCATTATCTTTGCTGGCTTGTTATGTAAACTTCAGATTCCAGAATTCCCCAATTAGCATAGCTATTGTAAATGACCCAGTTGGGAAAACATTGATATAAATGTTCATTTACTTCCTTCAACCTTTGCCACGTCTGTTCAATAAACCATAGTGCATCTCAATCAACTGCCCTCTGGGATTTTTTTTTAGGTTTGAGGTCCAATATTTTTGCCCCAAATTTTCCACCTTATAAGTATTTTTGCATTAAAAAAAGGAGCCATGGTGGTGCAGTGGTTAGAGTGCAGTACTTCAGACTACTTCTACTGCCTGCCAGCTGCCTGCAATTTTGCAGATCGAATGTCACCAGGCTCAAGGTTGACTCAGCCTTCCATCCTTCCAAGGTGGGTAAAATGAGGACCCAAATTGGGGGCAATATGCTGACTGTAAACCACTTAGAGAGGGCTATAAAGCACTGTAAAGCAGTATTTTAAAAATGCAAGACTACAAGCAGTTATGGATAAGGCAATTGGGCTGACATAACTACATTTATAAAAGGGACGCTCAGTGGTGGCTCAGTGGCTAAAATGCTGAGCTTGTCAATCAGAAAGGTCAGCAGTTCAGCGGTTCGAATCCGTAGCAGCTGTAACAGAGTGAGCTCCCTTACCTGTTCCAGCTTCTGCCAACCTAGCAGTTCGAAAGCATGTAAAAATGCAAGTAGAAAAATAGGGACCACTTTGGTGGGAATGTAATAGCATTCCATGCTCCTTTGGCATTTAGTCATGCCGACAAAATGACCATGGAGACGTCTTCGGACAGCACTGGCTCTTCAGCTTTGAAACTGAGATGAGCACCACCTCCTAGAGT
>JAPKID020000296.1:0-19475 GCA_026931265.2 Tropidonophis doriae | reverse complement strand
TGGAGAAGTCTGGGAGCTGTAGTCCTTCAGACTTAAAGTTGCAAAGGTTGGGGACCCCTGCTTTAAAGCATTATGTAACACACAAACAAGAGCACTGAGTTATTTTTTGTGCCAGAAGGGAAGGAAATCCTTCCTTTACACTATTGCTTTTTTAAAAGTTTTGTAAGACTTGGCTTTGTTATTCCTGATTGTCTAGATGGTTCATATGACCTCAAAGCCTTTCACCCTTAACATCCTGCCCTTGCTTTTAAAACTTTCAACAAATAGCCATGTTTATTGTCCTGTACTGTAACAACATCATATTAAATATATAATTCTTGATTTGTAGGTGCATTAGGAAGAGTAATGAAGCAATGGAAACCACTTCAGAATAAACCAGGGAGGAGAAATGACTGCAGACAATTGTTTTACTATGCAAGTGATTCTGGACTCCTTAGGACATGGCTGACAAACTTGTAGCCTGTGGGCTGGATATGTCAGGTGATGGCCCATGGGCTGGATATGCAGGTTGGTCCATGCTCACACCCAGTTTAGCGAAGGGGAAAAAAGTCACGATAAGTCACATGGTGCCACTGTGATAATGCAAATTTGACACCCCTGCCTTTAGGGTCATAACACGCAAGCACAAAAAGAAAAATCTCAAAGTGGCATTTTGTTTGATTCAATCACTTATCATTATAGGCCACAAGTGGCCAGACCTGGCCACTTTCCCAAAAGCAGCAGTATCGATTCCTACCATTATGGGACAGGAAACTCATGAGAATTGTGCTGTGAGTTTACAGGAAACCTGAAAATAGACTTAACATAGATGCTCCCAAATTCTTTGATACAGCCACAAAACATTGCCATCTCTCCTAATGGAGCAAAGAGGTGAAGGCCCCACCTTGCGGCTCCCATCAGGGGATCTGTAGGTCATGATGTAGTTCTCAATCTCAGCTAATGGAGGAAGCCATGAAAGAAGAGCACTTCGCCGAGTCACTTCACTTGCTGTAAGATTTGATGGTGGATCCAAAACTGTAAAGATAGGAAAGGAATCGAGGAAGAGGCCTACATATCTATGTAGAGGTGATATGGATTTTAAAAAATGAGTCATGCAGAAGTTGTAGTTTCCCAAGGGGGGGGGGAATGCCAGCCAGGTTCTTAAAATTCAATGGGATTAACAAATTTCCATTCCCTAACTGAAGATACTGCCCATCTCTATGTTATTCTTTATATTTTTAAAAACAATTCTGAGCAAGAGGAGGAGCAGAAAATGAAAAATATACAATACACTCCTGAGCTTAACCCAGAAGACATAGATGCAATTGTGTCTTATCTGTATCAAACAATACTTTCATTTTCTCCTAGTATTTGAAATCAATTTGTAAATTCCTATCAGAGGGAGGAATATATAATACTTACGAGTAGTAAAGTTGGTGAAGATGGTTCTACTTGTGACAGGCCCATTGATGGCATACATGATGACTTCATAGCTGGTACTGGGAAGTAAATCAATAAGCTTATATTCTTGTTCGGTCCTGTCCACCAAAATAGTTTCTCCTGCAACTGAAATCAGAGGCAAAAGGATTGAACAGAACATGAGGCTGGGTGGGGTCCAAATGGAAACAAGAATTAAAATTAATTATCAGATAGCTCATTCAATCTTACAAAGGAAAGAAAGATAGAACCACAAAGTCAGTTTTCAGATAGCAATAGTCCAGGTTTATTAATAATACAGACTTTATCAAGACCACAATCAGATACAAATTCAGCAAGTCTCAATAACAGGATCTGCTGAATTCATCTTAAGTCATAAATCTTATGGAAGATTCATTTTTAATATTAGCATAAACAGTGATAGTCATTCCCATGCCGCAATTGGGAACTATTTTGTGATTCATACACAACATCCCTTCTGGGTAGGGAAAAATATGTAGACATAAATTCAGCCTATATTGCAGGAATCCTGCCAGAAGTAAATAATGTTGAAGTAGGACAGCAAATCAGATCCTTTTGTCCTAAATTAGTTACAGTACTTGTTCTTATTTCTGCAAAGGAACAATGCTGAGTCAAGGGCTAACTTTCTTATTAACCAACAGTTAACATTTCTAAAAAATATGATTATACTTGCATCACAAATGTTAAACAAATTTCTGCTTCTTCGAAATGTAGCAAAGTGTGGAGATGGAAAGGTCTGAAAGCATAACAACTGAAAAAAATTAAGAACAGTAGAAATAGCTGGAATATCTAGGAATGTAGTAAGATGGTATACGATGTTACTTGGTAACTGTGTACATATAGGGGGTGGGTTACTCCCAGTTGTATCTGTGTAGTTTTGCTTTGCCTTGTCAATTTCTTATTTATATTTTTTTCTGTTACTAATTTACAATAAAATTATATATTTTTTAAAAAATTAAGAACAGTTGTCCTTCACTCATCTGTGACTAAGAAATCCCAAATCTGATAAAGTGTGAGTGATAAAAGTGTAACAATAAAAATATTGTTGTAAAATATAATGAAATGAATGAAATTCATGCCAAACATTCTCCAGCATTTAATGATTAATGTCAACTTTCACCATCAGCCCCAGCCACTTGTGTTTAGCTTATTGGTGGTGGTTGCCTCAATTCCATGCTGAATCCTGATCGTTACATAAACACATACCACTGTCATGGGTAAGCACAACGACATAGTTTTCAGCTTCAACCCCAGGTGGATCCCATTTCAGCAAGGTTTCTGTTGGGGTAATGTTTATGGCAATCAAATTCTTTGGATGATCCATGGCTGCAAAAGAGGCAAAAAGCAAGATGAGGTAGTCGTCAGAATTATGTAGTCATTTCAGCAGCTAGTAATAATGAAAAAATGAGACCAAGACAATAGAAAACATAGTAAAGATTTATGTTTATGTATGCAAAAATTTTCCAGGAGAATAATGTTATTTATTTCTTAAATTTATTTCTTCAATTTATTTGCCACCTAGTAGTGTGACTCTGGATGGCTTATGAGAGCAAAACACCTCACTGAAACTTTGTAAGCCATTCAGAGTCATTGATCTGATGGATGAATGTTCCAATGGTGCTTTTTCAAGAGGCAACTGGAGTTTCTTGAACCTTCTTAGATGGTTCAAGATGAGATGAGAAACGAAACTTCTTCAAAGAAAAACCAGAAAGCCCAGTTGCCTCTTGAAAAAGCAGCTTTGGGACAACCATGACCTGGATGACTGAAAATCTCAATAGACATGATGAATGAACGGATGTGTCAATAAATAAATGTTTTAGAATAATCATTATCAATGCATTGTCCGTGAAGCACTTGGTTGTTTCTTTGTAGTAGCCTCCCTTGAAGCTGCTGTACTTCAAGCTTCGATCTTACTGGACTATGAAGTAATAGGCTTAGAATTTGTTTGGATTATCTCTTCAGCAATAACACAGCAATCATATATGACCAAAGATATTTTATCACTTCCCTTCCCTCTCTCAAAAAAGGAAGATAGAAAAAAATGATGTAAATTGATAAAGGCTATAAATTTTCAGCATATGTCTGAAACTTTGTAAAAATATTGTTTGTTATATATAACTGTAACTAGGCATATTGTTATTGCTCGATCAAGATATATTCTGTGATAATATCTGAAGGTGTGAATTGTAGAAATAGTTGTAATAAAATATTCAATTTGTGGACCATATTTTACTCTTAGCATTCCTCTCCTGCTCCTGAATTATTCTTAAGCCCAAATTTCGATAGTGTGATTTTCGGGTCAACATTAATATAAAGATACAAATACAAAGGAATGATTTCCAAATTGGCCAACATTTTTCAACCTTAGGCAATTTGAAAGGGTTAGCTGCAGACTCAAGTTCAGATGAAGTTATCTCTGATTTAAAATAATACAAGCTGATTGTATTGGAGTAGAATATTTTACTTATTGTTTACTATTTTGCTCCTTTCTTTATAACTTATTTCTCAGTGGGTAGTACTGGAGCTTTGTCCCAAAGGAAGAATTCAAAATTTATTCCCCAGATTAACATTTGTCTCTTTACTTTGTCGGGGCCAATGCATCAAATAGCTATTTAGTGGAATATTTGAATTTGACTACTAGTTCAATATGGCCAATATAGTCTGAGGCTTAGCTTTCTAAGCAGGCCACAGCAGGAATTCATTAATATAATTAGGTTGAACATTCTTTAGCTCCCCAAATTTGTTTTCATCAAAAGACCTAGTTCAGTGGGATCAATGGGATACAGAGTCATCCTATAATTAGCTAATAATTCTTGTCCATCATGAGTTATCTTTTCTCCAAATAAAATAGTATATTTTCAAAGATGCATCTCATACCTGTATACATGGTATGTAAAAGTGATTCACTCTCTTCTCTGCCCCTTATACTCTTTAGGCTGATTTCATATTCAGTTGAAGGCTGCAAGTGGTTGAGAGTATATTCAGTAATACCTTTTGCAACAACTATATTGTCAACTCGTCCTGTATGGATTGAGAAAACGACCTTGTTATTTTTAGCTAATGTAGATGTTCCAAAAACAGCCTAAAAATGTGAAGTATATCCAGGCAGAGTTTACATACTTAGTTCCATGGAAAAATCTGAAAAACATAGGCCTTATGATGCTTCTTTCTTTTCTGGATGCAAGTACAGGTAGCTCTTGACTTACAACTATTTGTTTAGCAACCTTGCAACAGCATTGAAAAAAGTGACTTACAACTAGTCCTTGCAGTTAAAACTGTTGCAGCATTCCCCCGGGTCACATGATCAAAAGTTGGATGCTTGGCAGTGAATTTACAACAGCCACAATATCCCGAGGTCATGTGATCACCATTTGTGACCTTCCTAGCTGGCTTCCAACAAGCAGAGTCAAGGAATTGGATTTACTTAACAACTGCTTGATTAGCTTAACATCTGCTGGGATTCAATTAAGATCCATGGCAAAAAAGATCTTAAAATTGAGTGCAATTCATTTAACAACTACCTTCCTTAGCTATGGAACTTTGGGTCTTAATTGTGGTCATAATTTGAGGACTACTTGTTAAGCATCTAAAATCTGGGGAAGTGGCCATAAGAAATCTTCTAACCCATTAGAAGTATATGAATTGGCAATCATCTACAGAAAATCTCTGGTATTGTTTCAGTTCAGACTTGGTGGACTTAATTAAAATTTAATCCAGAAATGTACAGAATAAATTCTTGGCACTGTGCATAGCAATCAAACATATATTAGTATTTAACACATTATTCGAAGAAGAGGCTTCTCCATCATAATTTATCTCATGACAACATTCTTGAAATACAGTATATTTCAATATTCCAGTATCAGTATTCAGTAAATATAGTATATACAATAATACCTAATATTTTTGGAAAGATGTTTATCCATGGTGTGCTTAAGATTTTGTAAGCATGATAATATTTCTTTTCTAACAACCTAGACAAGATCACATGTTCACTAGGTTCATATATTGTGCAGAACAATATTGTAGTTTCTTTGGTTTTGGTTCAAAATATGTTAATTCATTCATTGTGGCTTGTAAGCTATGGTTTATAGCTCAGTGTATTATGTGAACAAAGCTAATTCGAGCTTATTCAATGCCATGGTTAAGACAATGGTGGCTTAACACACTGAACGAACTGATTTTATACTTGTTTGGGGAAACATATATAAAAACCTGTGAATTAGGCTGAGCTGAGAGATAACGAGTGACCTCTAAGTGCCTTGTATATTTCTATGGCTGAGGATGGATTTGAACTTCTCTCTGATCCTAGTTCAATACTTTAACTGCTATAATATATTCTATACAATAAATAAACATATATGCATCTACTCAACTCCAAATTCTCTGTAAACATATAATGCAATTTGTTCCCTATTTTTTAAATGTGCAGTTGCATTACGTAAACATGGAAGCATGTTTACAGCAGAATGTCAGAAGGCAAGGCAGGTGACTGAATTACAAATGCAGTGAATTACTTCTGGGGAATGTGTACTTCAAGTAATTAGCAGATGACTTTTCATATAGAAGTAGTTTATTCAAGGTGCTTGTCAAATGCAATGAAAGTCTCTTGCCAAAACATTTACCCCTATTTTATTTTGAGTGCCCATCTGTCTTTTAAAATTAAAATCTTTGGAAGTCTGGCGTATCACTTTATGGAACTGGAATGAAATAATCTTTTTAAGCACATTAAGACTGCAGTTCTGGGGAAACATAACTGAGAATAAACTGTATCCAATGAACTGGAATCTTAAGTCTGAGCCTAAAGGTGTGTGAATGGGACAATGTAAGTCTGTTTTCCAAGAATAAATTGTACACACAGTCAGTAAGACTCTTAATAATGCTGGGTGAAAGTAGCCCAACTGCTGAAAAGGTTATCCTACTATATAAATCCATTGATATATATTCTACTGAGGCCCCTGAGCTCCATTCACAAACTTTGGAGATGGAGAAGAATTACCTTGGGCAGATTTGCAGGAAATCTTATAGTGGTCAAAAGGTGCAATTGGAGGTGCCCAATGGAGAGCCACAGATTCTGTAGTCACATTGACAATTGTCAAGTTCTTCGGTGGATCAATCCCTATATGAAACAAGGGGCAACAGTTAAAAATTCCAAAATTCATATTCTAATGGGAATATAGTGAGTAGCTTTGGGCAGCAATTATACAGTATATTCATAATGCTGTATACTAAATGCTGTCAAGCCCCCAACTCCTTCACCATATCATCTCTTCTTTGAAAAGATATACTGGATGGATTAAAACTACCCAAGAGAGACTAGGACCAATTCCAGGCTAAGGCAAAGTAGGGGACTCAAATTTTAGGGGAGAGCAAAATAAAAAAAAACATAAAAATCAAAAGGTATTAGATGTACTTCATGAGCCACACACTCAAGGATGAAAATGTCCAATAAAAGAAAAAAATATATATCCAGGACTGAAAATCATAAGCGTAAAGCCCAAAAACTTGATGAAAAAAAAGAAACAAGAGGACACATTCTTAACTAAGTCAGAAAATGAACCAAATCATATGAGGCACTGGTAAATGACTTTGCTTAGGGCACCAAAATGTCCAGAGCCACCCTATTGCAAGTACCTGGAAGCTGATATAGAGAGTACAAGAGATGACCTTCATCGACATATGCAAGAACTGTTATCCAGGCAAAAGAGGCTGATTTTTTTTTAAAACCCAAGAAACCAAATAAAATTCAGAAATGCCTCAGGCATGGGCTTCCTTGATTCTCTGGAGTATAAGAAAGGGGAGCATAATCAGACTTGCACAATTCTGAGCCAATCACAATAAAAGGCAATCTTAGCCTTCCTGTGGAGTTGGTTTCTTGATCTGGTCTATGAACCCTAAAACTTTGAATTGGATCTTGAAGCAAAGTAGCAGCAGCACAACAACTGGAGCACAAGTATTATATGATCTTATCTATACCTCCAGTTAGCAACTGGTCACTGCATTTTGGACCAATTGTAGCTTTCAAGTCCTCTCCAAAGGTAGCCTATTTGTTGCAATGGTTTAACTATGAGCTGATGAGGATGTGGTTACTGTAACCAGGGCCTCTTGGTTCTAAAAAAAAATCCCAAACCCAAACCACCCATGCCAACTGCCATGCCAACTAAAGATCAGCAGGGCTTGTGAGAACCTCCAACCATGGATGTGCTAATGCAGAGGAGAGTGATTGAGAAGCAAGCAATTTCATTTTCATTTTTGAAAGCTCTCTGTTCCTATTAAAGCAACCAATTTTGGACAGAAGTGTGCAGTGTTTGTTTTGTCAAGGTAATTAAGGAGAAATTGGATCAGTTTGCTTCCCAGAAGCCTGTCTTTTCTATTTCCACTCATACTTTTAAAGAAACAAACAAAAGTGCTAGTAATTTTCTGTGATACCAGTTATTTCTACAGTCTAGCCAAGTGAAGACAAAGTTGTATTTATGGCACTAATAGTGGAAATTTGTAAGAAAGCATGAAATAGGGATCTGGTTGTCCATGTCACTACCTAAAATCCATGTTCTGTCTGCCTCAACTATTGTATTGCTCCTTACTCCAATCTGAAGTTATGGCCAATTGTATTGTAGCTACTTGTATTTGGATTTAAATATCGATTAGATTTAAACATGAAAACCAAAATACAGCTAATAGTGGGAATGCAGCAAGGGTTCTCAAACATCAGAGAGCTACAGAGACTATTTTCTAAGTTAAAATTTGGAAGCTCTCTTCCTAAAGAATAATGTTGGAATCTGCAGAATACAGTAATACTGATTTCCCTGAGAGGAAACTCCAAGTCTTGCATTCTGTATTAGCTTCTGTTCCAGGCATTGCCCTTCATCAGAAAATGATAAATCCTGAACTAGACTTACATCAAGATTGAGCTGGCAGATGTTTTTGTGATATGTATTGGCTGCAGGATCCTGTATGGCTTACCAGAATTGTTAATGATGTAAATGTATTTCTTGAAACAGACTATTAGCTGTCCAAATGTTTAGGAATTACAGTACTAAGATGAACAAATTGAAATGGAACATTGATTTTTGGTTAAGCCATACCCTACTTAACAAAACAAAAAATTGGTTTACACATCATGTTATAATTTTCATAACAATCTTTATGGCCTCTCATATCATTCTTAGATTAGAAATAACCTGTATTATTTCTCTATTATACTGAAACACTCTATGTTTCAAACTTGATTTAAAGAAATGTTTTGGAATATAATGAAAGCAAACAGTTCTTTAAAACAGTCACATCTCCCCCCCTCTCTGTTTTGGGGCATTATTGAAAACATATGGGGCTATTTAAAGGAACTGACATAGTGAAGCAAATATATCCTAATGTGACTTCTTCAAGCAGTATTGAGGACTAAGCATACTGTTATTTATGTTTCAGATATTTCAGAAAACTGGACAGCTTATATTAAGTAGGCAATGTAAGCTAGTCTACCTTGAGCTAAATGTGATTTTTAATATCCCAAAAGAGTTTAGTTTAAATCAAAGAACATTCTCTCATTTCAAAGATTGCCTTTAATATGTACTTATATATTTATTAGATGTATAAAGCTGCCCAACTCAAACAAGGTGACTTGGGCAACATAAAAAGAAAAAACAAACAATAAATCAGGACTACCACTCCCAAAATAAAGCTATAAAGCAAACAAAATATAAATATAAAATACAAAATATGAAGTGGCAACCAAGCATAATAATAAAAACATCCAAAAGGGGACTCCACTCAATTGGTTCCAAACAACTGGTGGAAAAGTTAGATCTTAAGTTTTCCTGAAGGTGACCATAATTTTGGTGGTGATGGTATATATGTGTGTGTTTATGTGTCTGTGTAGAGATATACGTACAAGGGCAACTACTCAAAAGGCATTCTTTCTAAAGGACTTTGTGATCAACTCTCTTGTAGAAGAGATTAATAAACAGGCATCACACCAGAATAGAGAACGCTCTGCTCTTTTACCTGTTGTGACTGAACCAACTATTGGCTCAGAGCTGACAAGGCCATGTACAGCCACCAGGGACATGATATACTCTGTGGATGGTTGTAGACCTGACAAAGCAGCATGTCTCTTTGTAGGGTCCAGCATCACTTCCTTGGTTTCCTTCTTATCTTTGGGGCTGTAGGTCAGTATCAGCCTATCTGCTGGAGGTGAGGGGTCATTCCAAGTGATGTTCACGCTGGAGGAAGTTACATGAGAAAAGTGAAGTTGTGTGATTGGTCGGAATCCTAAAAATAAGAGCAGAGAACAGACCTGTAAATGTGAATATGGCAGGCTGGAGTTTATTCAGCCCCAGGATGTGAAATGTAATGATAAATTTAGGTGTGCTCATCAAATAATCAGAGGTAGTTTTCATTAATATAGACATAAGGTAGGGGTAAAACCTCAAGGCTATAAGGATACCATAAAACCTTGAGTGTGTGCATGTAAAATTTGGCATAATTTATCCTTATACGTTAAGGATAATATCAACCCAGTTTAATTAATTAACTTAAAATAGGATCAAATGTGCCTCTCAGCTAAGAAAGGTTACTGTTATTGTTAAGATTTTGAGAATTTATCTTTGGAATGGACCTCATGAGCACTCTTGAATTTTAGCTCTCTGTTTTGAGAAATGAAAAACTGTTCTGAATTCAATTATTCTGTACAAAAGGATTCATCAAGGTGGGCTGCAATTCATGAGGAACAGGGGGGTGGGAAAATAAGAGTGTGTGTGTTTGTGTGTTTGTGTGTGTACATGCACATGGCCATTCAGATGCCCAGGTCATGAGAGAAATCTTCTAAATACTAGAGGGCAAAGTACCTACACCAACCAAATGTGACATGGAATGCATAGACAGTCATAAAATAGTCATGGAAGACCTTTGAGATTAGCCTGATTAATGTAATAAATAGTACCTGATTAATGTATTCTCATAGTTCTTTAGTACCTGTGAAGGCATCCACGGTGCTTTCCAAGCTTTGCTGACGGCCCCTTTCAGCAATGACTGAGATGGTGTATTCAGTCCCAGGTTCTAAGTCTGTGAGTGTAAGCTCAGATTTATCTTTAGAGACAGTAACCTCTGATGCCATTCCTGAAGCTTGCATGAAGATGACCCGATAATGATCAATGGGACCCTTGACTTTGGTCCAGGACACAGAGATGGATGTTTCTGTGGAAGCTGTCACAATCAGGTCATGAGGGCTGTCCAACTCTATAGCAGCAGCAGGATATGTAAAAAGACAGAAAGTAACAAAGGCATGAAATGCATTAATCTTCAGGATAAGAGCTAACTTAAATTTTGAGTTTTCTGCTGAATTTTATTGTGTTTTCATGTCTGTAACATTTATCTAAATGTTAATTTAAACTGCTCTGAGCTGTTTGAAGAACACTGCTGGAATGTGAAATGATAAATGGTCAGATACATAGACTCTAGAACAACAGATTACCCTAAAAAGTCTGCATTGGATTTATTTCATAAAAACATTTTTCCTGAAAATCTATTTAAGTTTGAATTTGTCTTGAGAAGTAGGATAGGTATGTCGGTCTCTATACATTTTATATACAGAAAACACAGTTGAGACTCTCCATAGTAGCCATTAGCTGTCATTCAATGTTATTAGTGGCGAAGTCATGTCTGACCCATCGCGACCCCATGGACAATGTTCCTCCAGGCCTCCATGTCCTCTACCATCCCCCATTTAAGCTCATGCCTACTGCTTCAGTGACTCCATCCAGCCACCTCATTCTCTGTCATCCCCTTCTTCTTTTGCCCTCAGTGTTTCTCAGTATTAGGCTCTTCTCTAGTGAGTCCTTCTTCCTTCTTATTAGGTGGCCAAAGTATTTGAGTTTCCTCTTCAGGATCTGGCCTTCTAAAGAGCAGTCTGGGTTGATCTCCTCTAGGACTGACTGGTTGGATCGCCTTGCAGTCCAAAGGACTCGCAGGAGTCTTCTCCAGCACCAGAGTTCAAAAGCCTCCATTCTTTGGCGCTCAGCCTTCCTTATGGTCGAGCTTTCACAGCCATCCATTGCAACTGGGAAAACCATAGCCATGACTATACGCACTTTTGTTGACAGGGTGATGTCTCTGCTTTTTAGTATACTGCCTAGATTTGCCATTTAGTATGCTATCTAGATTTGCAGCAGAAATAAGACAAACTTTTTGCTAACCAGTTAACAAATTTATGTAGGGGACACACCACCATAGTAATGAGAGGCTTTAATAACTACCCCAACATCAATTGGGAGACAAACTCTGCATCAAGTGGGAGATTGAACAGGTTCCTGACCAATCTAGACCAATCAAAGTAGAGCTAGAAGGGACCTGGGAGGTCTTCTAGTCAATTTAAATTGATTTTAGCAGGGGGTTTTAATGGCAGGCCAATCCATTTAATATATCTTAACATATGATCTTAGCTTTTATATTACCCATTTTTACTGTTGGCAGTACACCGCCCTGAGTCCCGAAAGGGAGAAGGGCGGTATATAAATTCAATAAATCTAATCTAATCTAATCTAATCTAGTCCAACTAGGTCAACTAGCACTAATCCTGCTAGTGCTCAAGCAGGAAACCCTAGCTGACAACTTTGTCATCCAAAAGGAAGAGGAGGAAACTAGAGGGATGCTATACTGGACCTAATTCTTATTAAAAGAGAAGAAGTGATAGAGGGGGCTAAGGTCGCAGGAATCTGGGAGACAGTGAGAAAGTCATATTGGAATTTAATACAATGCAAACACAAGCAATAGAACATAGACCCGTTCTTAGATTCTTAGAGTTCAAAAGATACCCTTCCTAAATTTTTAATATCTAATAATATCTAATAATAATAATAAGCTTCTTCGACAAAGACTGAATTAAACAAATCAATGCATTGATTTTGAAATAGATCCAAGATATGTATTTATTTGTATGCTTACTCAGTTCAGCCATAAAATTAAGATTTTGCTTCTTTCGTTTTTGTTCTGTTAAAAGGACTAGCACCCTCTGAACATGGAACCTCTCCTTTGACGTGAGCATGCTCCCAATGTTTTATACCATTTTATAGAGAACGAAACAGACATGGAAGCAATACACTTCCCCATACGCAAGATATAAACTGAATTTTAAGCAATAAGCAATGGTGCACAGCTAAGGATTAGAGCAGATTAGAAACAGAAAAAAAGGACTCAATTCTCCACTGACGTTGAAAGAATTCTCTGTGCAAATTGTTTATCGTGATAGCAAAACTTTTGCTGAACCTTATTTCTTCTGCAATCAT
Source organism: Tropidonophis doriae (assembly GCA_026931265.2). Lineage (NCBI taxonomy): Eukaryota > Metazoa > Chordata > Lepidosauria > Squamata > Natricidae > Tropidonophis > Tropidonophis doriae. Next base: position 6,759 of record JAPKID020000296.1, on the reverse strand, counting down.
ACCAGAGGTGGTATTCAGCCAGTTCGTACTGGTTTGAGCAAACCGGTAGTGCTGATGATCAGCTGGCCCCGTCCACGCACCCATACTTTCCTGTCCTTTATTTCCTGCTTTTCAGCTCATTTTAATTGCACGGCACAGTTTATTTCTCTGCTCCTCGCTGTTCTACTTATCATTGCTGACTTGGAAGGTAAGCAGCTGAGCTTCTAAATGCTCCATTTTCAGCACAAGCGCTTTAGACACACATGCACACACCAAACTGGTTGTTAAACCAGCATCCTCTCACCAATGAATCATATAGTCAAGCCTGCAGCCATATTCCTTTTGGATCTTTGGCCTGCCAGACGTTCTAATATTCTACTATGCCATTTCTATTGTGGGGAAATGGAAGGGGGGATTATACGGAGTTAAATGCTGTGTAGCCATAACAAAATTCTTTCTATAAAGCCAAGATCATCCTTTGTCTCTGCACCTCTACACCTGACTGGAACTGGATGGGTGGAACTGCCAGCATGGCAGTGGAAGATTGGACCATGTAATGAACTTGTGGTTATGGGGGCAAGATCTTGAATGTTCAACTAGGTATGGAAAACCAGGGAAGCTTTCAGATTCGGGTTTTCCCAGATGTGCCAATATGGTTCTCTTAATAAATTTGGAACTTTGAGCAATACTTTGCCTTGGACTCTGATTTACTTTTGGATGCACATCTCACGGAATTAAAGCGCAACTTCCCACCGCTACGAAGTTCCCGAGACTGTAATTCCGCAGGACTTGCACACGCCTATTTTTTCTGTGGAAAAGATAGGCGCGCGCATCCTCCGCCCAATTATAATTTCAGAGACTTCGTGGCGGTGGGAAGTTGCACTGTAATTCCGAGGGACGTGCATGCACCTATCTTTTCCACGGTGTGGAAAAGCGGCGAGTTTCTGCATGGCCGCTGATCACTCCAGACACCATCGGGGAAGACGCAGAATGCAAGGCGGACTTCAGGAATGGCCTCGCTGCTGTTTCACGTGGTATTATGTGAACAGACAATAACAGACAGACAGAGAGAGGCACAGAGCGAGAGCGAGAGAGAGAGACAGAGGGAGGAAGGGAGGGAATCAGAGAGGGACTGAAGAGCCACATGCAAGGGGCCAAAGAGCCGCATGCGGCTCGTGAGCCGCAGTTTGCCGGCCACTGATTTAAATCAAGCCTTTTAACTAATCATTTAATTCATGATTTAAATCAAGATTTAAATCGACTTATTTTAAATCAAATTCACCCTGCTAGCAAATAAAACCTATTGGCAACTTGCAGCTTTGTTTTTGAATAGGAGACCAAGTGTTATGGTCCAGACTGTGAGGCTGGCCATGGAACAGAGGACACACTCAAAATCATCCACGGATTGTGTCATTCTTCATTCCAACTTTTCCCCATAATGAGAGTTGTATAATTCTGTCTTCATTGGAATACTGCAATAGGTGATAAAGGATGAATGTTCCAGCTAAGATTCTTGACAGGCTTCCTCTACAGCCATAATGGCAAACCTATGGCACGTGTGCCATGGGTGGCACGCGGAACCATTTGTCAGGGCACACAAGGCTTGCCCTGTCAGTTAGCCAGCACGCATGTGCACACTGGCCAGCTGACTTTGGCCTTCTTTTGAGGCTAATTTTTCACCCTCCGGAGGATTCAGGAGCTTCCCTGAAGCCTCCAGAGTGCGAAAAAACGGCCCTATGGGCAAACTGGAAGTTCAGGAACGGATTTCTGGTTTGCTCATAGGGCTCGTTTTAGCCCGCCGGAATATTCAGGAGCCCTCAGGAGGCTTCCCTGAAGGCTCCGAAGGGCAAAAAAGGACACTACGAGCAAACCGGAAGAGACTTACGGGTTGCTCCAGAGGCCTCTGGGAGGGTGGGGAGGCTGTTTTCACCATCCCTCGGCTCCTTGAAAGTCTCTGGAGCCTGGAGAAGGTGAAAAAACAGCACCAAAAGTGGTGGGGGATGCTGGTTGCGTGCTCATGCACATGAGGGGGGTGCGTGCATAGCATTATGGGTGCGGCACGCCCACGCACGACCCCCCCTGCACTCCTCTCACTTTTGGCATACGAGCCATAAAAAGGTTGGCCATCATTCTGCTCCTACAGGGTTGACTGAAGTTTGAATATGTTTCATCCCTAGTTTTGCAACCTGGACTTCTGCCACTATGATTGGAAGTTTTGACTTCTGTTGACATTGCTGATTGCTGCAACCTAAGACTGGGCTGGAGAAAAAAGACACACGGGACCTCCTTCTGTAAGAGCATGTGAGGACTTTTGCGAATATTCTTGTTAGTATTCTGAAGCATGACTCAACATAAATCCTTCATTCATCCCTCAGCAGAATGGGGTGCTGTGCATGTCTAAATCGTGGTATTTTATCCTACTTTGTCAAAGGGACGCGGTGGCTCATGGCTAAGACTCTGAGCTTTTTGATCAGAAGGTCAGCAATTCAACAGTTCGAATCCCTAGCTTTGCGTAATGGGGTGAGCTCCCGTTACTTGTCCCAACTTCTGCCAACCTAGCAGTTTGAAAGCATGTAAAAAAATGCAAGTAGAAAAATAAGGACCACTTTGGTGGGAAGGTAACAACTTTCTGTGTGCCTTTGGCATTTAGTCATGCTGGCCACATGACCACGGAGATGTCTATGGACACCGCTGGCTCTTTGGCTTTGAAACGTGGATGAGCACTGCCCCCTAGAGTTGGGAACAATTAGCATGCATGTGCAGAGGAACCTTTACCTTTACCTTTACCTTATCCTACTTTGAGCATCAAGGGAAAAACTCTGTAAACCATTGTTCTGACACAGTATTAAGACTAATTGCCCCTACCAATTACAAATTGGGAAGCTTTATTTTGGATGTTGAAGACAGGATTATTTTTCCTGATAAAATTTCAAAGCTGAGTAGATACGTAGATTGCAAATGGACAAATGGACTCCTGGAAATGGATGTTCAGCCAGATGCTTTCTGGGGTATTCATCACGGCAAAATAATTGATTTACATGAAAGATATTTTTCTTAATTCTGATCTTTGCCTCTGGAGGGCTGGTGGAACGGCAGGGGGAAAAATAAGAGCACATGCCTTTAAGGGGTTAAAAGAGTAGCAAATGCAGATTGTAAATAGTTTGAATGAACAGGCACCCCATTCAGCGATTTCTCTGGGCTTTTAGCAGAGGGGTGGGAAACGACTGGTACCTTCACTCCTTCCCCTTCTCTGCTTCAACCAGAAGAGCAATCTGCAAATACACTTTTTTATTTTTTTACTGGAAGGAAGCACAGGAATTTATTTTATTAAAATTACTAGCTGGATACCCATTCTCTGCTATGAAACTATGTGATCAGGCTTGATAAATCGACACTTACAGCTTGAAAATTAATGAGTAATTACAATCGGCCTCTCCACTCCTCTCCTTCAGGCTGTTCCCATTGATCCTCTCCTCTCCCCCTCAGGCTTACCCCACAGAGGCCTCTCCCATCTTATCCCCTTCTCTCCTTCAGTCTAACTCCTTAGCATCAGAGCATTTTTCAAGGGGGGAAGGGGAGTAGAATGTCTAAACTCCCAGCCCGCAGGTCACATGATTCACATGCTAGCCACACCCACGCCCAAGTGGCAGTTGAAACAGAATTCTTTCCAGGTGGGGAGGGGGAGTAGAATGTCTAATCCCTTAGCATCAGAGCGTGTTAATAATAATATAAGAAATACTAATGATCTGATGGTTTAGAGTTTAGAGTTTATTGGATTTATATCCCGCCCCATCTCCACAAGGGACTCGGGGCGGCGCACAAGAGGAGCAAATACATACAAACATACAGCCAAGATAAAAATACAGCCAAGATACAGCCAAGATGTCCCAGTTATGATCTTTAAAACTAGCAACAGAACAAGCTGACTATAAAGCCAAAAGTTCTAATTAAAAATACCACTATTGCCATGAAATCCAGAATTGTTTCTATTTATAATAGACCATTGTAATCAATAAATCTGCAAATGAATAATTTAAGATCTATTGATTTTAGTGGATCTCTTTTAAAATAAATCAAAGTTTGAATTTAGCCAGTGTTTTGATGGAAGCAAACATCCATTTAACTTTAAAAAACCACTGATTATAATGTACATCACAAAACGTGCTATACTAAGAACAGACCTATTGTAAATGACTGAAAAAAATAGATATGGATTTTTTTTTCATATTTTCTTCATACATTTATTTATTCTTTTAATATCCTTTATGGTTTCTAGACTTGGTCAACAGGTGGAATTATCACCAGAATCAAATCATACACTTTCCCAAAGCCAGGAAGCCAAAAGGTGCAATTAAACCTTTTTTTAGTTTATTCTGCTTCTTGTAGCTAATCTCCTCTGAGCATCTAGCACCTTTCTTCAGCTTTTACTTCTTAATTTATATAATTAACCCATGGCTATTTTACACTTGGGATTGTATTTTTTTTTAAATACAGCAACTATTTGTTTTATAATAATTATGTTGGTTAGAAAGAAAATAAATATTATACAAGCAGGTGTAATTTCTGAAACATCAGGCATCTTAAGTTTACTGGGCTCCCATTGCAATGCATTGCCCTCCTCTGAGAAGTAATTTTATCTTGACTGGAGTGAGTGTGAGGGCAGGGCTTAGTAGACTAATTCCCATCTCAACCCCTTAGAGATGCCCGAGAAGAGAACAAAGAGATTAGATAAGGGTGTTGTGATCTTGGCTCTGTTGCTTGCATGGCTATCGGGAGTAGAAACAAGGGCACAAAAGATCATTGAATAAGTTCTCAAACCTAAGTTAGCAGTCAGCTAGGCTGCATCCTCAAGATTCAGTAGGAGAAATGCAACTTGCTTCAAAGCTACTTGTGACTCCACCAGGAGATCATGACTCTGACTTTATGAATTCCTTACCTACATACTTCAAAGTATTACACTACTTTCTGCTACTTACCTCACAAACTATAATAACAGTGCTGGTGCTATTGAATGTTTTGATTGCCATTTTGTAATGTCTTTCAAGGCCTTCCAGCTTCCTAGTCCAATGCAAATTCCTATATGATATACAATAAAGAAAATGGTTCATGGATCTCATTGTGCTATGAAAACTCTTCTAATAGAAAAGATTTAGAAATATTTTATTAGAATATTAACTATGTTGATGAGTCTAAAACTAATATAAATATTGTATTTATTCACAGCCTATTATGAGAAATGAGTTTTAGGCATTTTACATAAATGTTAGATGTAAAGGAGAGGCCTGATTTACAAAACAGATTTCTAATCGCTTGCTTCTTGTCCCATCACATGGGTCATACCTACCTCTTCATAACTAAATAGGGAAAAGTTAATTAATTTTGCCTCTCTTAATTGTGTTAAAGTCTCATACGGATGAGTTTCATATTTAAAGGTAATTCTGCAATGTTATCAATCAGTTTAGTTCTGTCTTTAGCAATGGGAGTGTTGAAACTGACAGAACTAAATTGATTAATAACATTGGAGAATTACTTTGTGCTTTGGAGAAGACAGGAACATTAAGTGATGAGTCATCTGACTTGTCCCTGTTTTTCTCTGTTTCATTCAAAGTAGGGCTCTTACATTTTTCTAGCACAGGGGTGTCAAACTTGATTTCATTGAGGGCCACATCAAGGCTGTATTTGATCTTGGGGGACTGGGAGCTCTTGACTAGGGGGCATGGCCAGCTCAATGTCACTCATGTTGGGGGCAACTGTAGTAGCCCGAGCACTGTGCCAGCAAAAATGGAGCTCAGGAAGGCCGTGCATGGCCCTCCCAAGCTCCATTTTCGCTAGCAGAGGACTGCATGAGACAGTTGCAGCTGAAAACAGAACTCAGGAGAGCCACATGCGACCCTAACCCTCCCAAGCTCTGTTTTTGCCGGCAGAGGAACCACAGCCCAGTCCTTCACTGTTTCCAGGGCAGCCCCAGAGGCCAGATCTAAATACACCTGTTCTAGCAGATATAGGTATTTACATAGTGTATGTACTAGAGGTAGGTTGCTCCAGGTTTGGCCCGGATCAGCGAACCGGTAATAGCAATGGCGGGAAGCTCTGCCCATCCGCCCAGATGCTTCTGCGCATGCACAGAAGCATTAAGTGTGCAAGTGCAGGAGCATACCTGAACAGGTAGTAAAAAAATTGGCAACCCACCACTGGTATGTACTATGAAATCCATAGGCCTCTATTAATTACTACTGATTCCCTTTAAAAGATTCAGTACCAGTAACAATTGATTTCCGTTTCTGTGACATATAACAAATAAAACTATAAGTGATTTAGTAGCAGCAGATTTTATGTTAAAAGCATTTGTAACTGACTTCCATTGTTTCCTTGAAAGTACTCAGAGTTCCAATTGACATCATAGAGGCAGCTCTAAATATATGTTAGTTTGTAAATATTTATGAAGTAATACATTTTATTTATAAACAGACATATCAGGTTGCTAGTTGTCTTTTTTTTAAGATACTTAAATTGTTCTGCTAGCAATATAATTTCTTTGTAGCTTGGCTTTTAAAATCAAATTTATTTCAAAATCTTCCTTTCTTGGAATATTGTTTTTTGTGAAACTTGTACAATTTAACTGGAAGCATGTTATCTATGTAGACATTGTTTTGATTCAAATAGATATTGGTCTGCAAAAATATGGAAGGGAGAGAGGGAGGGAGCGAAGGAAGGAAGGAAGGAAGGAAGGAAGGAAGGAAGGAAGGAAGGAAGGAAGGAAGGAAGGAAGGAAGGAAGGAA
>JAPKID020000295.1:0-19476 GCA_026931265.2 Tropidonophis doriae | reverse complement strand
AGGGGGCCAGAGCAAGGGACCGTCTGTAAACAACGGCCCCGAGACCCCAGCCCCTTAGAGTGACGCTGCCCCCCAGAATTGGGGGGAATTGGGTTTAAAATAAGGAGGAGAGAGAAAAAGAGAGAGAGAGAGAAACGAAACAGAGAATTGTGTGGTTAATCAAACCTTATGAAGCCACAGGGGGAGGTGGCCTGATTCACTCTGAGACAGCTGCTTCTGTTGAACTGCAGCCCAGCAATAGGAATCCACGTACGCAGCCTGACGCCAAGAAAATGCACTTGGAGAAAAACAGCTCATCTGGGTACCTAAGAAACAAAGCAGTTAAAGGTAAACATTCCTCATGCACACGCGTACTAGTCGTTCCCGACTCTAGAGGGTGCTGGTGCTCAGCTCTGTTTCAAAGCCGAAGAGCCAGCGCTGTCCGAAGACGTCTCCATGGTCATGTGGCCGGCATGACTAAATGTCGAAGGTGCACGAAACGATGTTACTTTCCCACCAAAGGTGGTTCCTATTTTTCTACTTGCATTTTTATGTGCTTTCGAACTACTAGGTTGGTAGAAGCTGGAACAGGTAATGGGAGCTCACTCCATTATGCAGTGCTAGGGATTCGAACCGCTGAACTGCCAACCTTTCTGATTGACAAGCTCAGCATCTTAGCAACTGAGCTACCCCACCCCCTTTCACAACAACACAGAGAGCATTGCCCAAAACACAGAAGAAATATTGAGAACAAGAGAAGATGCCGGGCATCTTCTCTTGCACCTAACAGGCTATTTTTTAAAAATTCTGGGCAGAAAAGTGAACACCATTATCCATGGAGGACCCAAAGGTCTCCATTTTCCCATCGTTCAAAGTTCCAAATCACTGGGAATTATGGACATTGTAATCTAACAAATCTGGAGATAAGGAAACTCTTGCATATTTTTCGAGTTGGCATCAAAGCTCAAGTCGAGGCTGTACAAGAATAAATAAAAATAAGAGCCAGACAGCTGTGGGGAAAGAAGAAATATTTATTTCTAAAAGGAAAACATTTTGTTTTTTGAGGTAGACTGCAGAGAAATGGGGTACAGTGGCAAACGTTTATATTGGGGGGAGGGGCTTGACTGTGGTGTGGAACTGACTATGGAGCTGTGTGCATGTGTGTATGCATCAATGGTGGGTTCCGGATCCCGTTCCAACTGGTAAGGTTGGAACAAACCCAGCGTCGCCCACATACGCACACATGCGTTGTAGCTACCAGCGACGCTTCCACAAGCCTCCACAATGCTCCAGCTGCTTGGCGGAGCGTCGCACAGGCGCTGTACATGCCATGTGCATGTGCAAAAGCGCGGAAGAGAGGTAAGGAAGTCGAGTGGGCGGGTGGCCCTCCAGAGCACCGTACCGCAACAGTATCCGATGCTCTGGGCAGGCTCCGCTATGCCTGTATTGGGGCGTACCGCCTAGAACCCACCAGTGGTGTGCATGTATTCTTGTGAATGTACAGTTCTGCTGGGAAAATCTAATTTAACTCTATTTTGTTTGCAGCTTTTTGTCTTTTGATATGTGGATTACGTCTAGGTAACTTGTTTACTAGTGTTGGCTGCATCCATAGAGGCAGGTTTGCTTATGTACCAGATAATTTCCATTTAATGTAAAAATCACAACCACAAAATCGAACCCTGCAATTTAAATCACGATAAACAGCCAAGGGAGGGAGGAATATTATATATTATTACCCGTAAGAAACAAAGGAAGTTTACAAGATCAGTTGCAAATGTAATTCCAAAGACTGATTCACAAATCACATGAGCTGCTTTGTATTGCCAAGACAACCATCGTACTATAATCAAACTGGCCATGGACTGATCATAGACAACAGTGACTTGTTTATTTGAGGCCACAGAGGGTTAAAGGAGACATAGTCAACGTGGCAGGGACCCAGGGGTTCTTTTCTTCCAAAAACTCAGTAGGGTGGAGAAGGGGAAGAGAAGAGCGGGGGAGTGATAGAAATGAGCTATAAAAGTTGTGCTGTCATTCTAGGCACCAGTCCAAGAATTAAATATACGAGATGCCAAATGCGCAGAGACTGTCCTGCTCTATTAAGGAGAAGTATGGAGTAGGAAAAACACAGAGCTGCAATCTTGTACATGTGAGAGTGCAGCCTTCAAGATTGCATCTGGGTTGCTACCTAATATGCAGATATAATTTTAGAGTAGAGTGAACTACTTTAGTAGCTACGTTCAGCTCAGGCGACGTTTCAAAAGAAGGCGTCCCGTCTTTTTAATCTTTCTGCAACATGGTTAAAGTGCAACCGTTTTTAAAATTTAGAACTGTGCTGCAATTTCTAACTAGCGTTAGCATAGATGAAGTACAAAATAAGTCAACAGAAATAGTCCCTTAATAAAAAGGATTCTAATTGTGTCTGTTAACTTGTTTGTTTTTGTTTGTCAAACATGTACAAGATAACAAGGTATGAACGTAAACATGAACAAAGGAAGTAAATAAAGATAAATGGGGATAGTAAGACAGGAATGGTAGGCACGCTGGTGCACTTATCCATGCCCCCTTTACGGACCTCTTAGGAATGGGGTGAGGTCCATGGTAGACAAGCTTGAGATTGAAGCTGTGAGGGTTTGAAGTTTAAAATTGATATAATATTTACAAATGTGGCCATAGCTGTAAATACTTTGCTCACTCTATTTTAAATCCTTTGAAGCAAGGGTCTCCAACCTTTGCAACTTTAACTCTGAAGGACTTCAGCTCCCAGAATTCTCCTGGCTGGAGAAGTCTGGGAGCTGAAGTCCTTCAGACTTAAAGTTGCAAAGGTTGGATACCCCTGCACTAAAGGAGTCACTACTGCCGGGTTATTGCTACTACTGAGAATGGGAATGCTGCCATGATGAATTCTTTTGCTGGAGCTAAAGGGGAAGCTAGCTTGGGACCAATGGCAATCTGTGCAGGTGACTACCAAGGGCTGTACAGTATCCATTCTATTCTTTTCAACACAGAGAAATGTTTCCACAATACTAGGACAACCTGACGAGGACAAGGATTGGATCTGCAACCAGTTGTACACTTTGTGTTTTGGCACTTTGCATGGATTGAAAGCACATCTGTGTCTGTTTTGAACTGAGTAACTATTAGGGTCAGCATATCTGGGCTGCAAATATCTGATTGATCACCAGGATAACAGTGAACACTTAGAATGTCCAATATCCTTTCAATACCATCTAATGGCCATCTGGATTTTTGCTAAATATTTTAAGCTTAAACCAGAGTTTGTGGCACACATTTTGCTAAAAAGCTGCCCGCCTTGGTACTAAGAGCCCTGGTGGCGCAGTGGCTAGAATGCAGAATTGCGGGCTACTTCTGCTGACCACCAGCAGTTCAGCAGTTCAATTCTCACCAGCTCAAGGTTGACTCAGCCTTTCAGCCTTCTGAGGTTGGTAAAATGAGGACCCAGGTTGTTTGGGAAAATATGCTCATTCTGCAAACAGCTTCGAGAGGGCTGTAAATCACTGTGAAGCAGTATAAAAGTCTTATTGCTATTACGAAACGGACAAAAACTCCATAGAGCCCTCTACTGCATTGCTGAAAAAATACATTAGAAAAATCACAATGTCATGGATCTACAGTAGGTCCATGATCACAAGATAAGAGCCATTCATTGTCGTTACAGTATATGGCTTAACGTGTCTCAGAAATAATTCTTTATTTAACAAATCATAATCATGGTGTAGCATGCTATGGGCACAAAGTCGTAGAGTCCAGAATTGTGGAAAGCCCTGTTAGGCAACAGAAGGTTATCTTGATTTTTAAAGCTTATCTAGAAATAAGTACTTGTTCTTATCATTTCTATGATTAATGAATTTGAGTCTTTGATTTATTTTACCATGAATCAAAACATAACTAAGGAGTGCTGGTTATTTTGAATTAATTACATGTTCTCGAGATCCATCTTTCCCCCTTTGCAGGTCTTCTGTGAACATAGTATCGGTGACAAGTGGAAATTTAATCAACAATATTTTCTCCAGCATTCAAGACAACAAGAAAAGTTTCACCTGCTGATTTCCTGGCTGTCAAAGGGCAGGAGTCCAGCTGCCAGGGAAAAGAAAAAGCGAACAATGCTAGCCTTCACTATGTTCTTAGATAAAACATTACAAAATCTCCTCTTTTTTCCCCCCTTTTATTAATCATTCCAGTGGCCAGCTAATGCTTTCTGGGTTTTGCCTGACTCAAAGGTACAACAATTAATTCTCAGTTGACAAAGTTTATATTTTTATTAAATCAATGATAAGTTACAAAGGAGGAAAAATATAGAATTATATGTACAGCATTTCCAAAGATAAGCCAAAGGGGATTATGGGGTAGGAGGGAAATTCCTCAGAGCCGCAAGAAAAGGTGAGAGCTTTTTGCCAGGAAGTGATAGAGGGGAATTAAAGAGATCTGTACCAGCCAGGGTATAATGCCAAATGGACTACTGGTTGGATTAATTTATAAGAATAGCCCCTCCCCCCTGCTTTTTGGGGTTTTTTTTTCTCCAATCATTTCCTTCCTTGTGAAATCAAAATACTGGGATGCATATTGATTTACACCATCTGAGAATTTTATCTCATTAGCTCAATAAACCTACAGCATTTCTTCACTGATGGCAAACCTTTAACCACCATACCGTCAATGACTACACACATGCATGGTGGCCTCTCTGTACCATCCAAAATGTAGATTTGCAATGCTGGGTGGGGGAATGAAATAATCTCATCAGATGCCACTGCCTTTCAATACTCTGCATCTGCAGATATCCTTAAACCCAATTATCCTGAAACATTTTTTTTTTTTTTTTGGTCATCCTGGTTAATATTTTTTTTCTCCAGACACCTTTGGCATCGTACCCAATTGCATGAGCTCAACATAATCAAGGCTGTGTAAAACCTGTGATTCCTGGAGGAATCCAGCAAATAATAATAATAATAATACAGGATGTGCTGCTTGGGAACTAGCATTTATTTAGAAAGGGGCAGGTTGATTTTCTTGCTTCTCCCATGAATTGTAAATCTGGGTACAATGCAAACAAACAAACATTCCTCTCCCAAAATTACCATGCACATAAGGAGATATGTATGCATAGTTGCATATTCTATACAGGTCAGGTAACGAACTTTTTATGGCACAGGATTGTGGTTGCGTGCATGCAGAATTTTAAATATTGTTTCCTTTGTTTTACTTGAATGCAGACACTACACACAGCCCTGGAATTTGCTAATGAGTCAGTTGGTTCCACAGGAGAGGCAGAGCAAAAGGCAAGTTCAGTTTCTTTTCTAGTCTGATTCACTGAACAAGCACATTCCATCCAATGCCTTATTATAAAGATAACAGTTTGCTATTAACCTTGTAGCATTTGAATAAAGAAATACAACATGCCAACTTGAGTCGGCAAACTGAGTCACTTTGGAGAAGCTATACTGTTTATAACCAGTTAGGAACTTGGTTGTAAAATCCTTGGCTTGGCAGTGTATTTTCTGTACATTGCAAACCTGTAACTATTTACTCAGGAGTAAGCAACGCTGAATTCCTGCTAGATAGGACCTCAATTTATTGAGACAATTTACCAAATGTAGCAATGTGGTTGTATATCTTTGGGATGACATCTTAGCCCGAAGGGTCAGGGTCAATTACAATTTCTGTCTCTGCACTCCAATGAATTTATCTGCATTGACAAGTCCCTTCCCAATAGCAATAGATAAGATGGAATAGGGATAATGGGGATGCTTTTTGGAGCATGTATTCATTCCTTAAGGCTGCATTGAAACGGTCTCAGATGTAATCCTTATCATCTCCAGGTAAAGCTGAAAAACTCTCTGTTGGGTACCTTGGAGAGCCACTATCGGCTAGCACAGGAGGCAACAGAACCAGAGATGGCTGGTAGTTGGACTTGCTATTAGGGGGCAGTTTCCTATGCTTAGAGTAAGGATTTTTTAAAAATAAAATATTACTGAGTAAGCCTGCTTAGAGCTGAACTACGAGGGATTGAACAGTATTAGTAAGCGCTCATTGGAGACAACATTCCATGAAGGTAAGATAAGTTCAAAGTTCATGGCATGATAGCTATTCTATGACCTGCTAAGAAGAGTTTTCCTGAGGTATCTGCCATAAAAAAATCCTTGGAGTAGATGTCTTCCATTGAGACTAAATAGAATTGGCAGCCGGTGCTGGAGATTTAAATTTAGTAATACACTACACTATCTGATTAGCCTTTGCCCAGGTTTTTAGCAGGGAAGCCAAATATAAGCCAATGGTTGCTACACAACTCCCTGTCAACAAGAGAGGGCCTCTGGTAAAGTTACTCCTTTGGTCTCTTTTTGTTCTAGCCAGCTTTTAGGGGGGAAGCAAAATTTCAGAACCCTGTGTGTTTGTCAGAAACAGCCATGATTTTTTTTTTAAAAAAAATTGAGATTCTTATACAGTTAGAATGAGATACATAATCAGTTTCGTATCAAGAGAGAAATACTTAGAACAGAGAACCAAAAAGTTTGCTTCTTGGTATGTTCCGTCATATTTAAATCCTATATGCCTTCTTCTCCTTTATCAGTCAGATTTTTCCCCCATTTATCCCCCTTGAAAACAACCATCTGTGAGATATAGCAATGGCACAGGATATACTCTATCATTACCATTGGTCAAATAAGCTTCATCTACTCCCACAATTGAGTTAAGACCTTTCCCAAGACCTCCAGTGCCTTCAATTTGAAACAGAGAATTTGTGTACGATTCAATTTTTCTCTAAGTAAACTGGTAGATTTCCTAACAATACAACAGGAAATCAGATGGTGAGAGAAGTCGTTTCCTGAAGGAGATCAGATTTATTTATGGAAGGTAAAAAAAAATCGTAACACTTTGAGTGTGGAGCAATAATTGTCCAACGGAGGCGAAACTTTAAGTTTAGGTGGTCTTAATCACTACAGACTTCTCAGCTAGGATCAAGTAAGAACTATGGAGAAGAACCAGTTCTCTTTCTCGGCTCTTAGTCAGCACTGCTCTCAACAGCTGCCGAGGTTATATTCTCTCTCATCTCCTTACTTTCCAATACAATTGATTTGCCTCTCACATCATAGTTAGTCTTCCCCCATGTAACCTCATTTTGGAGTGGCCTGATATTGATGCCATCTCGTGAAGCATGGGAGGGCCCCCCCAAATTTTCCCCTCCCTGCCCCACAGCCCACCTTCCTGCTTCAGTATGGGGAGAACTTCTGTCTCTCACCCTTCTTGCTTGCATTGGCTGTGGAGATCTTGGTCGTGTAGGTGGCAAGGTTGCCATTGTGCCCCGTGGCTGAGGAAGGGGGCAGTGTCAAGAAGGGAATGGGTTTCAAGCCGATGAAGTTGGAGAGGGAGATGGCATAGGGGGGACCAAGCAAGGCTGGGGGAGGTGCGGCCACTGCTGTCAGCGCTGGGGCTGGCGAAGGGGTGAGGGGCTGGGAGAAAGTCATGCCGAGGTCAACGGGGGGCGTCTGGGAGGTAGATTTGGCCGTCTCTAAACTGAAGAACAAGAAGGGAGAAAGAATGAGACCTGTGCATGCATGCCCATTTACATATAAAAATGCAGACATCTGTGGACATATACTTGGAAGTATATGTACCAATGTGTGCTGGAACAAGCTTGCACACAGCATAATATGCATAGGTATGGGTTAATATGTATAGTTTGCTTAATACATATATAACAGTATGGTTATGGATATGGATATGCATTCACAGAAAGACGTGTTTTTACTGGCATGCATAATGACATGTGCAACAGAATAGGTCCACACACACACAGACTGGAAATAGTAAACAAAGTGCTCTGAAGCATTTCAGCATCTGGATAAGATCTTTTTCTCCAGAATCCCTCTAGGTCTAGGACTAGGATTATATGTTTACGGTAAGGAATCTTTACTGTGCTAAGAGGAGCTTATTTCCTCGATCAGTCTTCAGAGCTGGTTATGGGGAGGGAAGTTACCTGTTAGCAGCTCCTGTTTATATAATCAAAACATCCCAAGGTATTTCAGGCACTTACGTGTCTTGGACCCGTGACCAATGGCTTGAATCAGTAGCTGAATTTCGTACCCCGAAACCAATTTCCCTGTCCAGGATGAAGGCGGTGAGCGGCAGCGGTGATAAAATTTAGCTTACTTTGGTTTTGAATATGTAAATATATTAAGATATAAAATAAGTGCCAGGATGATTTCCATAAGAAAACTGACTGTATAAACAGGAAAGCGCATCCTCCAAGAAGCAGGCCATGTCCTACCAGCCTGTACCCTAGTGGCCATGATGCACAAAAGGAGAGCAACAGTTACTTCCTGCTCCAAATCTTAAAGCATCTCAAGTGCCAGACTGTGATACGCCATGGCAAATATCCTTTCATGTATTCCATTCAAGTGCTGTCGTTCTGTGGGATAAAAGGCAGTTATTCCACACCGAAAACAAGAGTCCTTTCTGAACGGAACTGAAGGCCGCATCGGTACTTGCAGCTGCAACGGGAATTTGAGGGGAAAGCAGAGGCAGCTGCCCCAAATTCTGTAGTTAATGATAATTGTCTTAGGCTGGCTCATGAGAAACTCAAAGATTGGAGGCTGTCATCTGGGCTGGAGAGACAGTGTGCAAAACTATCGACCCCCGTGGGGGGTGCGGCAGAATGTTAACTTTTTAACATTCCTGTTTATTAAATCAAAGGCAGAATGGCTGCAAACTGACAACTCACCCACCATAGCCAAGGGTTACCTTTCGGTTCCTACAAAGCTATCCATCTAAAAGTCCCAGGGCTTAGACACAGGAGGAGGAAGAAGCCACAGCGATACCTGTGTATATCTGTGACCATGAGGTCTCCTCCCTGCCTCGTCTCCCCCAGAGGCTGTATTGGCTCTTACCAGGCTGTGATGAGGTACTGAGCCAAAGTGATGCTGACTGGTGTGCCTGTGATGGTCACATGACGTTCGGAAGACCCCTCTGTCTGATTCCCGATCTTGATGTGCGCTCCCGACATTTGCCGAATCTCACTGATCTTGCTGCCCTGGCGGCCAATGATGCAGCCAATCAGCTAAGGGGGACAAAGAAGAATCACCTTTAGGAGGGAAGGGTGCGAGGAATTTCATCCCCCAAGAATTCAAACCTTTATTGTCAGAGTACCACATGTGTACAATGAGATTCGCTGAGCCTCTCTTCGTGCTTCCAACACAATACAACTCACAGTGAAAGACAAAAAATCCCTAGCCCAGTGAATCCTACTAACAAACACCCAGTACTACTGTACCATGTGAATTTACTGCACATCAATTGTACTATATTGTTGTAGAGTTATGTTTCCTTCAGCAGGCTGACAGCCCATGCGTAAAAACTGTTCATCAGCCTGTTTGTGCTTCTATATCTCCTTCCAAATGGGAGGAGAATAAAGAAAGGCTGACCAGGGTGTGAGTCGTCCCTCAGGATTTTCCTCACTCTTCTAAGGCAGCGAGTCCTAGCAATGTCCTCTAGTGGTATCAAGAAAACAGCTGAACTGAGTTGTATGGAGAATACGGAATAATTATGTGATAGATTTCTTGCAGTGAGAAACAGGGGACTGTCGGTGCCTTACTTACAGTAATGTTTACCTTTTAGGCAAGAAACCCCCAAGATATAAATAAATGCAGTAATGCCTTATTTAAGTTATGGAACTGATAGGCTGTCCCAATCTGTCACAAATAGGATACAGCACTAAAACGAAAGGAATACCTTGCCAAAAAGAAAAGTAACATTCAGAAACAGATGTTCCACAGATCGAAACAGAAAACAGGGGTCTATCATCCAATCTAGCTTGGGGCCTAAGGATAGAGTCAGATTTTATGGGCTAGTTTAAATAAGGCCAGGATGAAGCTGCATAAATCTGGAAGCAAATTGTGTTTCAGAGGGCAGTTGCATGACAGAGGCCTGCTTCTGGGTCTAACTGGGTGATTATTTAATCAATTATTATCAAATATCTACAGAATATGGCAGACTACTGGAGATAGATGGTCCTTCAAATAACCAGGTCCTAGGTCATGATAACCAGCACCCAAACTGCATGTAGAGCAGAGGGGGTATTCAGCAGGTTCTGACCAGTTTTGGAGAACCAGTAGCGGACATTTTGAGTAGTAGTTCAGAGAACCAGTAAATACCACCTCAGATTGGCCCCGCCCCCATCTATTCTCTGCCTTCCGAGTCCCAGCTGATCAGGAGGAAATGGAGATTTTACAATAACCTTCCTCTGCCACGCCCACCAAGCTTGGTCCACAGAACCGGTAGTAAAAATTTTTGAATTCCACCACTGATGTGGTGCTATCATTTTAGCTCATGGGAAGGTTATTATAGGGACATATCATGGCACCCCAAACTGCTCACACTGTTGCATTCTGGACAAGCTACAGCTTCAAGAGCAGCTTCATGTACAATGAATTACTGGACAACCTTAACACCTCCCAGTCTAGTATGGCCACAAAGTAGAACGCTAGATAAATTATGTCAAAGTTTTCTAGCTATAACTTCCAGTTGTTGCAAAAGCTATGCATACAAGAAGACTCCAAATTTTGTACCAGTCCTTGAGAGGGGAGTACAATTCTATTTGGGACCAACAATGAAACCACTCCAGACTCAGGAGGTGCAAACATTCACAGCTACTCAGTCTTGTCAGAGGTGAGCCTAAGCTTATCCTTTCCAAGCCAGGATCATACAACCTTCACATACTGGAATTAAGACATTGACAATATCATTTGGCTCCCAAGATGCATAATTTGTCCCCAAATTGACAGGTCACTTCATTGTGGGGCCTCATGCAGATGCTAACCGGGAGAGGTGGGAACAACAAACTTTAAGCCCTCCTGCTTAAGAGCCAGGATTCTGGCTCAATTTCTCCCTCTTTGTCAACACTGACTGAACCCAACCACAGAGAAAGGAAAACCACCATAGGAACACTTTCTCTCCACCTCCTACTCCCTTCAGGCAGTCCAGAAAGATACCATGATTGATGTTATCAAAAGCTGCCAAGAGATTAAAGTAGAACCAGGATGATTACAGCTCCTTTGTTCCGACTCCATCAAAGTTATCAACAAATTCTAATACCAGCTTGATATTATGCCCTGGTCTGAAACCAGTCTGAAATCCGTCCAGACAATCTGCATCTTTCAGAGGCCACTGAGCCTGTAGCCCCGTGACATACCCCACAACATTCCTTTCCAGAGATGGTTGGAACCTGGATGAAAATTGCCTAGGACAGTTGGGTCCAGCAAAGGCTTTTTGAAGGGCCACTCTTCCCTCAAAGAAACACGCCACACTGACCAATGGCACATCACTGCATGGCCATCACCAGCCACGAGGCCCATGGATCTAACATAGGTCAGATTCATCATGCCAGGGATACTGTCCTTTTTTGGGAGTCACGGATTCAAACTCAGATATTAGTAAAGAACAGCATCAATCCTATTTGGATCCCCAGGATTGGCTGTTTAAGCTATTTAGCTGTAAAGATTTGTTGGACTGAACCACCTTCTATTAGACAAGCGAGCGACCGAATGGCAAAGGAAAAAATAATAATTAAGTCATGTAGTTCAGGTTTCTACCAGACTGTGGCAGGAACTGACCTACAATAATAATAAAGCAGTGCAGCTTGTTTTGTAAGACTTTTTCTTTAAAGAAAATATTCCATCCTTCTTTTCCTTCTGCATGTAAAATTGGGGCGCTATGTAAAGGTCAATGTTGCTTACTACCCACATGCTTCCTGCCTTCAAAAATGACTGAATAAAGTCTTCAGTTTCCCCAACAGTATCTGCCGGTATCTGCAGAGCAGGCTTGCAGCTGGGTTGGCTGTGTGGGTGAGCAACTGGCACATTCTTCTTTTAGCTTGATATTCTGGCTTTTGCTCCTAGGGAGGAGTGAGTCTGAGGCTTCTGAAGTTGGGGGGAAGGTGGGTTTAAAATACATCTTTTCTACCCCTCTCTCTTAGGACTTTCCTGTGTGGTTACTGTGTTTTGCCGACTACTGCTAGTCCTGTGAGGTAGGCCAGGAAAGGAAACGGGCCCCACAAGGATTCTAGGAATGCTATGTTACTGTAGTAGGGTATAATAACAGAATCATGAAAGTCTACAAGACTTTCTCTCTGCCCCCTCTTATATGAAACAGAATCTGGACAGGACTATTTTGAGATTCTTTCTCACTTTCTCGGGATTGAGTTGTTGTTTCATTCCCCTTAGCAGTTACTCCTTTCCAAAATCATCTCTACATTCCTTTACAAACCGCAATGACAACTGAAACTTGTGACAAAAGGAAAAAGCCAAATGCTGGTCAGGCTCAAGTAACTGGATGCAAAACAAACTTTAATTCCTTTAATGTCTGAAGATTCCATTGTTGCCAGGTAATCCCTTCACGGTACAATTATTAAGTTACACATTTCCATGTCAGGCTGCCATGAAAGACATGGCAGCACAATTAGTATTAAAACTCAAATTGTGGTTTCAAACCTTCCTCCCTGAGATGGCCACCTTGGTATAGATTGCATTATTCTTTAAAACATTTGTCTTAGGTAGGGTGATGAAGCTTGGACTTTTAAGCACTACTAAGCTTAGGAATTGGCTTTCCACCTGCTTCTTTGTCTTAGCAGAGTTATAAATAACACCGTATTCTTTGTGCTTAGACCTCGGATAGAGGTAGCACAGGTCACTCAAGTTAATTATCTTTGTCAGATTCCAGATGGTGCAATGCCCTACTTTTAGTTTCCTCCTCCTCCTAGAGGCCTTTGAGATCAAAGTGCTCTTCCAGACTATTTGTGAGGAGTTGAGGGTTGGGAGTACCATTTCACAGTGGTTCCATTTGGCAGGTATAATGAAGAGTTAGCCCAGTGGCTACTCTCCTATGGGATGCTATAGGGCAGTGATGGCGAACCTATGGCACGGGTGCCACAGGTAGCACGCAGAACCATTTCTTAGGGCACGCGAGGCGTTGCCATGTCAGCACTAGTGCGCATGTGTGTGCTGGCCAGCTGATTTGGGCCTTCTTTTGAGGCCGTTTCTCGCCCACTGGAGGCTTCAGGGAAGCTCCTGAAGCCTTTGGAGATGGGGAGGGGAGGCTGTTTTTACCCTCCCCAAGCTCCTAGAAAGCCTCTGGAGCCTGGGGAGGGTGAAAAAAGTGCGCCAAAAGCAGGGGATCACACACATAGCATTATGGGTGTGGCACACCCATGCACGACCCCCCCTGCGCTCCCCCCGCTTTTGGCACGTGAGCCAAAAAAGATTAGCCATCACTGCTATAGGGCTTGTTCTCCTTCCCTTCCCCCTTTTTATATCTACATGAACGCCTTCTTTGTATTACTACACTGGGCTATGCTACAGATGCTTCATCCTCATATCTGAAGACTGTAAGAGTCTGGGTGGGATAGAATAGGTGAGACCTAAATCCAAGCAAGATAGAACTATTTATGCATCAGACTCCCTGTTTTCTCTTGGATAGGAAATATTACTCCTGAATGAGTGGGGCTACAACCTGGGATACTTCAGGATTCTCATCGTATGGTGGGTGAGCTGTAACTGGGGGATTTTCCCATGTTGTTGACAGACATGCTATTTGTAACCCTGTCTGAAACAGAATTTTGCCACAAGAACTAATACTGTTGACACTTCCTCATCAAGACACCTGTAATGGACCCTACATGAGTTTGTCCTTGAATTTACTTTCTTTACGACCCAGAAGCTGGAACTGGTAAAAAATAATAATGCAGTATTGTAGTCCAGTGGTTCTCAACCTTTTCTTCACCACGGACCTCCTTTAAATACCTTTTGTAGCCACGGACAATCAAGACTTAACTCAAGATTTAAATCACAACATTTCTTCAATCCTTTGCGGGGGCACTGTGACAACATGGACCACAGTCTGAGGATCACTGCGGTAATCCATTTGCCAACAAATATTTTATGCTGAGAGCATATTACCCGTGTGGTGCATTGCCTCTTAAGAACTCTGTACAAAACTCATTTCTTAAAATAGGTATGCTAAATGTTTAAGAGGTCCAACAACGCATTTTATCTTAAAACAAACAAGCCACACAATGCCAATTTTTTTCAAAAAGATCTTGAATTTTCAAGTCTTCCGAAAGTCTAATAAAATTACTGTATCCGGGCACACTTTTTGCAAACCTTGAAAACTAAGAATAATTACAATTAAAAACCGCACTGTCTCGAATGAAAAAACGTTTCCTGTGCTTGTTGTAGATGGCCAGCATATTAATTCTATTTTTAAAAGCTGTTTGCTACCTAACTATATTCCTCAAAGATCGTAGTTCTGTGGCAGAACACAAGATTCCCGAGAAGACAGTTCCCAAATCATTAATTGGCTCCTCTAGGTCAAAATAATTTTATAACAGATGAATTCAAAGTCCTTTCTCTATCCGAGACTCTGCAGAACTGCTATCCATCTGAGTAAACAATATTGGTCCAGTTGAAAAAATATATATAGCTGGAGGCAGCTTTCTCAATGGCAACAAGAAAAGAATTCGGATTTTTGATTCTGACATAGTTGCTTGGCAAAACTTGGCTCTTTGTTGAGAAACATTTGGCTGGGGAGCAATTTCTGCTTTTATCGGAATGGAGTCCCTCTCTACAGATCTTGGTGAACAGGAGCAGAGGAAAGGAATGAAAAAGGGCCTGGATTTATGCCCAATGAGCTTTTATACTGATGTGAAATGGGAGGAACGGAAGTGGGTACAATTACAGCAGAGCAAACAAAAGACCAAACCAAACTACAGCATTAACCCAGCAGAGGAGGCAGCTCGCATCAAAGTCTGACTTACATCATTGGGAACTAGAAACTCCTGAGAGCTATTCTGAGCGTTTGCATCCAGGCCTAGGGAGAAAGAGAGAAAGAAGACACAGAATTACTGGGGGGCCCTTTGGCTACCCCCCCTGGTTACTCCTTGAATGGGCATTTCGTAATCCTGCCTTCCCTAGAATAAACTAGAACTGAAACGTTAGCATCTTAAAGACCCTTTCTAGGCACCCTAGTTACAAAGAGCAGGGAGGACACAAAAAGGATTGGATGGCTTCCCAGCTCTTGCAAAGCAATCAGCAGCTCCAAGAAGAGGCTTTTGTTTTATGCCATTTCACTTAGGTCACATTACACAAGACTAATTTTAGATAGTCCCGGTGGAATTCCAGCCTATCCCTGCCTCTTCCTGCTTGATTCAGACCCCATTGGCTACAGATACTCTTTTGTCAACATTAGAAACAATTCTTGTCCTCATTCAGATGGTTGAGCTTGGGTTCAATTGCATGGATTTTTGCTGCATTTTTTTTACAGGGGCTACTTGGAAAAGCCAAGTTCAATGAATGAATAAACAAAACCCAAAAGAAAGCTTCTTATTGTTATGCATTGTTTATCTGAGCTCCTTCCATTAGAAGATATTTCAACTTGGGATTTGTGGCTTCATCCAGATGTTCAGCAGCTCCTAATTATTCTTGGAATAACTGAATCCATCAATTCAATGTTGACTGTGAGCGACCACACAGATGGACCTTCTCCAGGTTGATCCCTCCTTCAAATCTTATAACAGTGCCTGCACCTACTACTTCTGTCATTGAGTCCATATACCTAGTTGTCTTCTCCTGTTTCTTTTCGGTTTGTTTCCAACTTACAGACTTCTCAAGAGAGTTCCAGATATGTCTAAAATATTATGATGTCTCTTTAATAAGAACCATAGCTGGATTTGTTCTATGATCCACGATTGGGTTTTTTTGCCATCCAACATCACTGTCTTAAAATATCAATATTCTTTCTAGCCTGCTTCTTCAAACTTCTTGAAACTTTGGCTGGATACAGATCAGCAATCTGTACAGTTGTTGTAAAGATTTCATTTCCCTAAAGTGTCACAGGAAAAACCACTGTGCAATGAAATCATTTGCATTTTCAGCTATTTGCGTAGTGTTGCGTCATCAGAATAGCTAAGGCTATTGATGTTTCTAAAACCACACTCATCTTTTTCTAATCTAGTTTCCCTCAATATATATTCAGGATGTAGATTTTTAAAAAGCAAGGGGAAAATTTTTGTCTCACTCCTTTGCCACATGGAGTGAGTCTATTTTGTTACGTTTGTGGGAATGGTGGCTTCCTGTCCTGTGCATAGGTTTTACATTAGGACAAAATCAAAGGATATTGTGCAAGTTTTTGCTTTGTTCTTTGCTTAATGGCTTTTCTGTGATAAGAACAAAGATGCTAAAACTATTTCCAGCAATATCAGATCCAGCCAAAATGCTACATGCCTTCGTTATGCCTCACTTGTATTCCTGCAATGTGCTTGGTATGGGGCTGCCTTTGGAAACTGCTCGAAATCATCTGCTGGTCCTGACTGCTGCCACAAAGCTGCTTTTCAAGATTTGCTATAGATAGCAAGAGATCTCATCTGTACAACAACTATACAGGTTGCTGATCTGTATCCAGGCAAAGTTTCAAGTAGTGCCCAAGACATACAAAGGCCTATTCGAAATTACTTATTCCTTCACTACCACCACCGTGTGTGTGTGTGTGTGTGTGTGTGTGTGTGTGTTATTTAGAGAAAGAAAATGAGAGACATTGAGAGTGTATGCTTGTCCCCTTGAGCTGATTTCCTTTATTCCTCTCTTCTATATTATACTCTGAAGATTGCTATAATGATGGATATCTTGAAAATAAAGAGTTAATAAAAACAAAAATACTGTTGGCTAGTAAGGTGAATTTCAAAATATTCTTCTTTAACAGGGGGACTGACTGATGGTGCTCTATAACTTATTTTTTTACATCTGGATTTAAACAATGCTAATAATGTGGCTTCTACAGTTTCATCTTATCCTGTTTTTGTGAGTATAATAATGTTCTTTGTAAGTTACAGGTTCTGCTTTGGTTATGTATGAACTCAGCGTACTGCAATTTATTCAATATACCAGGACTTATTATGAATTAGGATTCTGGTCGGTGTTTAGGAAATAGCCACCGATTGTTCTAGAAGATGAGAACCACTTTGGAAATTGGACTAACAGCTTTCTGCCTCCCTCACTGGCCATATTTCTTTCCTGTCTGGCTGTAGATGATGTCATCCAGATGTCTGTGTTTGGTGCAATCAATTACAATTTTTCAAGCAGACTGAGAATGACCCAAGACAGTTGGGCTCTGTAAGCATCTTAATAAGTGACTGTCCAGGAGATTATAAAAATTGAGGTGCACATTAAAGAATCAATTATCATTACCCCAATAAAGCTACCTCATCAATGGTGTACTTTTACAGACATATTTCCTATTTATGTCTCTGACTCAAGTTTCCCTAATAATTATTTTTTGATAATATTCCTTAGATTGCTTTCTTTTTTCATGAAAGACAGCCTTACTGACCCAGCATGCTCCATGAATGCTTGACCACAACTTCCATAATACTCATCTAGCCCTTGCTAACGTGGGATAATGCTCACGCTTAAGAGGATGGGAGGTTGAGGGAGGCTGCTATAAAATCACAGGCTAGAAATATAAGTGTCTTGACGTAGGCTCTCAATTGTGCTTTCCACAATTCTTCTGCTTTCTTCTTTTAGCATTTATATCCCAAATAAATCCTTAACTAGATTTCATATCAATTACCAATACCAATATCATATCATATGTTGCCAATCCTCTGCCTGATCTGCAAAAATAATTTTAATGTAGATTTATTTTTATGCTTATCTTACGCAATTCAAAGGTATGGCATGAAAGAATGACTCCATACGTTTATCTGTAATTCTAATAAAAATACGGTATACATTTCAAAAAAAGGCACATATTTCTCTTTGGAATGTAATGTTTTATTTGTTCACATTATATTGTTCTAGTGGCATTTCTTGGTGAAAAACTACCACTACCATGTTTCTGTTAAGATAATTATCCTGATGTTGGGTTGACAATATATATATAAGCCAGGATTATTAAAGGGTATATGTATCTTTAAAGACTATGTGGAATCTGATTGGCTGTGCTTCCCAGCTTAATCATAGAAAACAGCAGGAAACACACTTCATCCCTTTTTTTTTTTTTGCTTTCCTTGCTTCTTGATTGCCACTGAGGAAGAAGCTGATACTGAAGACGGAAGAAGAAGAATAGTTTTGATTGACTGTAAGATAACTGTGTTTTGGTGAAGGACTGTTCATTGTTGGAGGAGTTAGTATCACTGTTTGGAAGACGCATTTTAGTTACATCAAGAGTAAAGACTATGTATTTTTCTACTATCAGTGTTTGAGAGTTCTTGTGTGTTTAAGCAACGTATCTCTTACTGTCCGGTGTATTGCATTATTCCGCCAGTTTTTTCTCAACGGGGGTATTTTACCCTTACAGCTTCCCTGAAAATAAGACAGGTCCTTATTTTCTTTTGACCCCCGAAATAAGCGCTTGGCCTTATTTTCGGAGCAGTCTTATTATTCTTAAGCATGGTCACATCATGGCTGCTGCTGTATTGTAATATTTTTGGAAGGGATTATTTTCGGGGAAGAGTTTATTTTAGCGCATGTGCTCAAAAGCCCGATTGGGCTTATTATCCGGGGAGATCTTATTTTGTGGGAAACAGGGTAGTTAGGTTTATTTATAAATATGTTTCTGTCTACTCTCTCTGCAAAAAAGTATAGTTACAAAAACTTTAAACTATAATTAAGAATCTGAGATTATCAGAAATTAGGTAGCCTTATCTAATCTCAGAACTCTTCCACTAACTCTCTTACCTGCAACTAGAGATGGAGTTTGTGCCAAGGATGAAAATGAGACAGGATGTCCTGAAAGCTGCTGCAACTTTGTCACCTGCACAACAGGAAGAAAAAAACAAACCCAGAAAACCCTTAAATATAAATAATTGTCAATTCTATATAAGTGGTTCTTGACAGTATCTTGGAGGGTCTCTCAAAGGTTAAGACTTTCCTCGTGGCTGAAAAAACTGTGTTTCATTTCACCTGTATGTGAAATGAAACTCTATCAAACGTTGTGTTTGTATTACTGTTTCAAATAAGTCTGGGGTAGTAAACTGCACGAGGATATCTTTTATGAAGCAATCTTGAGCTATCTGTCTCATAACAACAGAGGCTTTTTTTCCACTATGGTTCATGCCAATTTTAAATTAGGTTTCGGCTATCACTGTAGGATTGTCTCCATCCAGTTAAACAGAGTTACCACGAAGGATATAAAGGCAGGTTTTCCTGAAGGTCAAGATTCATTGACCTGTTAAAACTGAGTCATTCTAAGTGCTTTTTTCTGTTTTTGTAAATTCTGCCGTAGCCTTTAATAGCTGACCTCAATACGGTGCCCCCAGGAACTGTCTGTGCTCTCCAGATACTACAGAGAAGCCAATATGGTTGAAACACCTGGTTGGAAAGATGTGCTTCTATAATCTTTTCAAGAAAAGAAACATAGGACGGGTCAAGTCCAGAAACTAAAAAAAACGAGAGGTGAGGACCACAGTGGGGAAGATCTGGAGTTTAAATATAG
>JAPKID020000294.1:0-17253 GCA_026931265.2 Tropidonophis doriae | reverse complement strand
TTCCTTAAATTCCCTTTAGCCCATCCCTAGTCCTTATAGGGTGTAAACTGTTTTAGTGAAAAAGCACATGTGTTCCATTGGAATGCAGTGGCTGTTTGTGTGCTAATGTTCCCTTGAAGCTCCAGCTCTCTAATGGCCTGGGTCTGGAAAGAGCCTCATCTCTGAATTTGAGAGCGAAACAATATACCTTTGCAAAGTGTTTTTCCTCCCAGTGCTCCCCTCCTTGCAGTACTAAGCACAAATACTTTAGGTAAAGCAAAGGCATTTTATTAAGGGGAGGGGCAGTCTTGATAAAGGGGACAGAAACAAACAATATATTTGATATTTATAAGCTTACAGAAAGCAACAAATCAAACAATAAAAGATTGATTAGATGCAGGGAAAGATAAACCCCCTTACAATATGTTGCATCTTCTCCTTTCCTATCTGGGTTTGTTTCTTTAGCACTTGCAACACTCGAGGATTTCAGAAAACAGTCCTATTGTTAAGTTTCAGAACAAACTAGTTTTGCAGATCAAAGGAAATGGCTTTGGCTAAAGGAAAAACAAGATTTCCTACACTTCAAAAGGAGGCATGGTTGCCATGTTAAAATGCTAATATTACCTTAATTAAAAAGCTAATCATGAAGCCTAAAATTCCAGGTAACACTAAGGCCCTGTTTGTTTCTGGTCATAGATATCCTTTCTTGTTCTATAGATGGAGGTTCCTGCGGTTGGAGTCAGGGCAAAGTTGAAACACAATAATAGTTACACAACAGTGGAATGAAACCCTTGTATATAATGAATAGACCTTTGTGGGTTATATCCTCTGTGGGCAATTTAATACCAGCATCTGGATTTCTGGGAATCTGGAGCTGAATTTAGGAATTTACCCTGAACAGCTTTCAGCAGTCAGGCTTTCCTTGAATCTTGATTTCAGGGACTTTCAGAAACTACCATCACTCATTTCAGTCATGCTTTTTCTTGTGCTGCAGGAAAGTGGGAATGTCCTTGGCATCAGTGTGATGTGTGTAACAAAGATTCAGCCTCCTTCTGCGAGATGTGTCCCCGATCATTCTGCAAACAGCATCGGGAAGGCATGCTGTTCATCTCCAAACTGGATGGACGCCTGTCATGCACAGAACACGATCCTTGTGGACCTAACCCTCTAGAGCCAGGAGAGATTCGTGAGTATGCGCCTTCCACAGAATCAGCAGATGGCTGCCAAAACACTCAGCCATCAGACCAGCAGCCTGCAGCTACAGGCCCGAAATCTCAGTCCTCAGAGAGGCTTCCTCTGACTGTGTCTCTGAGGCTGCAATCCTCAGATAAACCACCTTCCTCTTCATTGGCTCTGAGGCTACAGTCCTCAGACAAGCCGCCTTCCTCGGTGGCCCTGAAGCTACAGCCCTCAGATAAACCACCCTCTACAATGGCACTGCGGCTTCAACCAGCAGACAAACTGCCCTCCACCCTGGCCCTGAGTTTAAAGCCCTCTGACAAATTGCCCTCCACCCTGGCCTTGAGGTTCAAGCCTTCAGACAAACTATCCTCTGCCCTGGCCCTTAGATTGCAGTCATCAGACAAGCCACTTTCAGCCGTGGCTCTTAGGCTACACCCCTCAGAGAAGTCAGCGCCCACGGTGGCCCTCAGGCTGCGGGCCTCAGAAAAGCTAGCTTCCCCCGGGGCCCGGAAGGGGCAACCCCCTGAGAAGCTGTCCCCCGCCATAGTTCGGGAGGAACAGTCCTCTATCGCCACTGAGGAAAAGCCACCTGGATCTGAGACAGCAGCCGACTGCTCGGCCCTAGAGGCACCCAGGAATTCAGACCCATCTCCGATGGGTGCTTCCCAGCCCCTATTGCTAGATAAGCGCCCCACCACTCCACCGCCCCATGGGCAGGTAGTGGACAGAGCTGCAGAACCTGATTCTCTGAGGTCTGAGCCACAGGGCAGGGCCATTTCTGTAGGGCAGCTGCCTCAGCCTTCAGGGAAGGCGGCCCCTTCACTGAGCCTGAAGCCGCAGCCGCCAGTCAGATCTGTCACCCCAGTAGCCCTGAGGTCTAAGCCGTCAGAGAAGCTAGTCGCTCCGACCGGCTCACCGCCTCAGACACCCAGCAGGCTGCCTACCCCTGTGGACATTCGGCCTGTACCATCTGACAAGCCTTCTACCGCCGCGGGCCTGAGGCCTCAGCTCTCAGACAGGCTTCCTGCCCCACTAAACCCCAGGCCTTTGCTTTCAGAGAAAGCACTGCGGCCAGTCGACCAGAATGCTCAACCCAAAGAAAGAGGCTTTGTGACTGTGGAGCAGAACCCTCAGCCGAAAGAACGGACATCTGTATCTGGCGAGCAGTCTTGTCGGCCAACGGGGAAATGTCCACCCTTCCCAGGGCAAACCTCCTGTCCGCTAGAGAACTTGCAAATGCACGAAAAGACCTCTTGGCTTAGTGCAAAAGGGCTGCCATCCATGGAGCAATCTTTTTGGACAGCTGAGAAACTGCAGTCTCCTGAGCACAGTCTCTGTCCAGGCCAAGAAGCAATATCTGCACCCTCCACGGAGCAGACATTTTGGTCAACAGAGAGATTGTCTGCATTTGAACAACCCCCTTGGCCTGGAAGGGAAGCTCCACTACCTTCTGGGCAAACCTCATGGCTGACCAGAAACATTCAGACATTGGAGCAGATCTCTTGGCTCTCTGGGAAAACACAAACGCCTGTGGGGCAGGGCACCTTGCCTTTGTCTGAGCAAAATGCGGTGCTAGGACTGGACCAGGACTCCCCTGGCCACGAACCTCCTGAGTCTAAATCTAAGTGAAGCCAGTTTGAGGCCAGACGGGTCACCTATTTGTTTTTATTGGTTTTTTAATTGTATGGGAAAGGATTGTTTTTGTTTGTTGTTTTCTTTTTAATCCACTTCCCCAGTTTCTTAATCTTCAGCAACATCCTGCTCAAGCTATACAGACGTATTTTAACTAAATCTCTTATGATGCCCAACCAAGGAGCAAGAATGTAGGTGGTCTTTACCTTCATTTCGCAGACAATAATGCTGAAATAAAAGAATCCACTTGGGACAAAATATTTAATTCCATTAATCAGAGTTTACTAATTTTGTGAGTCTGAATCTAGGAACAGACTTGCGTTCCTAGATTATTCCCATGTAGCTCCAAAGAAATAGTTGTTATTATGACAAACTTCCTCACTGTCCCCTGGTATTTCCAAAATGTTTAACTAATGAACCCAGATATTGAGGGCACGCAAGGAAATGCAGCAGGTTTTTATCCTTAATTTTCATTCCTTGCAGTCTAACTGCTGTCAGGGTGGAGCTTTTCAAATGCAGGTGCTTTAAAAAAAATACTTGAAGTTAGTTGAGGACGTCAGTTCAGCAAAACGGAAGAACCTGTGCCTCAGTGAACCTAGGTCTTACAGCGGGAGTATTCAGAAATACTATCTGGTCGATTCTTTGGGACTTAGACCTTTAGTGCAATGGCGCTGGAGCTCCCTTTTCAACAGAAGTTTGACCACTAAAGACACAAGCAGGTTAGAAAAATAAGTACATTATTCGTCTAGCTTTTCAGTGCAGCATTGCTGTGTTGGATTTTGTTTTGTTTTCACAGTTTGTTCACCAAAGTCATCTTGTAGTCAAAACTGATAGTCAGTGTGGACAAATAAAACTAACTTTCCTCTTTTCCATGGCAAATCTGCTTAAAAATAATGTTTGCATTATGTATGGGTGCATTTCTAAATTATAAGCTAACTCAGAAAACTAAACGGTTGATGACCTATATGAGAATAAGCGTTCAAGATGAAAAGTAAATATTACTATTCTGATTAGTATCTAGCATAGTAAGCCTTTCATGTTGTCTCCTGCAACACTCCCACACCCCACCTACAGAAAATTGACTTGAATTTATTGGGGCAGCCCTAAGGTGTCCTGTTGTTTAAAGAGAGAGAGAGAGAGAGAGAAAGAGTTACGGTCATAGTTCTCACACTGGAACATGAAGAGCTGTAGCACTTGCCTGACGTTCTCGTTATTTTTTCTTTATTTTCCAGTTAATGCAGCATTTTAGTCTTGACTGGTTGCTAGGCTGGTAATACTGTCTTTCCATTAAGGAGAAGCATTTAGTATTACATAATGAGGCAGATATATTATCTGCACCACAGAAATATAGCTTGCGATGGTACGGATGGTGGTTTCTTTAAACTATAGCTGGGGACTCAAATAAATTATTACTTCACCCTGTATATGATGATATAATTCACTCTGCAGGGCCTTCACATATATAATATGGCTTACATTTCATACTACAAAATCAGCAAACTATTTGACCATTTTTAGATTGCCATCCTATTCTATTTGCCTGGGCATTCTGAACTCTCACAGACTGTTAAGCTCCAGTTTGAAGCAAAAACCTTTTGAATAGCTCCCATTTGGTCCTCTTTAGATGTTCACATTTTGGCACAGAGCAGAAATTCTAACTCTGTCCCAATCTAGAGCCTCTCATCTTGGAATAGATAACTGGGGTATTCAGGGCCTGTAGGCAATCATCAATGTAGCAGTGGCAGTTCAAATTCAGATCCATTACTTTTTTCAATGTTGGCTTTCCACAATGACAATATCTACTCGGCACTGCGAAATATTCCCTACCTGGTTGTGCATCTCATCCTCTTCTCTGATTCATTTCATTCTGTCCAAGTACAGCTAATGACTTTGTAAAAAGCATTATGACTAAATGGAACCTTAGTGCTTAAAGTTGGTTTTCCTTGAACACCTGCAGGCCGAGCGCTGCTAATTGCTGAAAATGGCGAAATGCAAACACCTTTTGTTTCTGCGTGACTCCTGCCCAAAAGGAAACAGGACAGTTCTTCTGAATGAGACAGATACAAGAAACCAAGGGCATTTTACCAAAACTTTTTAAAATGAAAAGACCCACCTTTTTGAACAATCAAGCAAGTCAAGCCAATCATGAGGCTCAGCATATTAAACATTTCTCATGTGGAAACAAAACGAGGCTCTAAGAGGCTCTAAATTTTATGTCTCTAGGCCTTCCCGTGAACTGGACTTTATCATGTAGATTGTGTGTTTAGGGCTTCTTTTGTGCCAGCCCCTGCCCTTCCTTCACAGCTGTACTTGTAAGAAGAGAGATATCTGCACTGCTTTATCCAACTTGGTTCTTGCAATGTCATGTGTTTTAACTAGGTATTTGTTTCATGGAAAAAAAAATAAACTGTGAATATTTTTGGTGGAGGCTATTTTAAATCTTTAAAACTCAGATTTTTTTTTTATTTTGAATTCTTCTGTTCAGATTCCTAGGGATCATGAAGGTGACTGTAAGAACTGGGATTTATATAGCAGCACATTCTGAATCTTTGGCTAGGAACTCATGATTGAACCAATTTAAATCTTTCAAGTGGAATTTGAAAACAATTGCCCAGTGACTTATTTAATATTACGCCTTTCCTCTTTTCAGTCTCCTTAAACTAAATTTGTTTAAAGTCCAAAGCTGTTAACTGAACTAAGCAATGAAATAGAAAACATTGCAACAGTATAGCTGGAGCAACTTGAATATTTTATCAAACACAATGGACTTCTCCAAGTCCAGAGTTAATTGTCAAGTTCATTAAGCTAAGTAAACAAACTACAAGGTGTAACTTCAGGAAAATATGAGGCAAAAGGAGGAATCACCACCCAGGTCTTGGTTAGCATAAGATATGTTGCAGTCTATAATCAGATGACCACGAGGCAGGAAATTCTTCATTAGAAGGGACACTGGTCAAATAGCGAATGCCATCAGTCCAAAAGAAAAGAGCAAATAAGGGTTGGAGAACATAGTTGATAAAAGTTGAATTTACAGGGGCTAAAATAGTCTTGAACTTAAAGTTGTTTGGGCATATTTACTGTACTGTGCTGTTGAGTAGTGGTATCTTGCTGGAATTGTGGATTCGGCTAGGTGCAAATATTTTACTTTGCTATCATGTTTATTTTAGAAAGAAAAAGAGATGGTCTATAACTAAGACTCTGGTCTAGGGTCGTGCAATTTTAGTAGATGGGGGTCTGAGATTGTATTTTGCCTTTGAAAAATGGACAAAGAAGGCACATTCCAAAAATTAAACAGATTGGGAAATTAAGAACAATCTGGGCTAGAATTTAATGTAAATACATACATACACATATACATGCAGTGTGCATTATACAGTTTGAGTGACTGTATAGAACTGTAAAGAATACAATTTGTGCCTCTCCTTTTTCCAAACATTTTATCTAAGCTTTTGAGAAGGGAGAAGTGACCCTTAAAGCCTGCAGGTGCCTAGATCTGTTCAGAAACACATGAAGCTGTTAAAAGGTTTATTTTTTAATATATAGGCTACTTGTGGGAAGTGTACAGTGTAAAACTAAATTGAGGGCACTCCTTGGTCAGTCTTGTAATAATACAAGTTAAACATACATTTATTTCCCAGAGGCTTGAATAGGGCTTGTTTATACCTGATTGTGATAATATTGAAGTATATGGAGAATTCTGGCCAGAACGGTTCAGTAATGTGCTGCTAACCATTCCATATTTCATGCTTCTCTGTACCAGTTTTCTGCATTTTCCTGCAGATGGTAAATTGACTGCAAGTTCTTTCATTTAGGATGTATAGTTTCAAAATGTGGGCGTATTTTTAATTAAAAATGGGAATTTAGAATTATATGTAATATTCTGCAGCATTCATATGCTTACTTTCAATTTTTTAAAAAGTCTTTCCTCCAAATACACGTAATTACTAATGAGCTACATAAAAAGAATTTATTACCCCTTGTGTTGCTATATGAGATTTTACAGTGTGGTTAAATTCCTTGGAATGTACAAAGCTGTTGAAACTAGATTGACCATTTAAGAACATTGCATTACAGGAACTGAGATAACATTCACATCCAAGATCAAGGTGTATTGGCCTATTCAAATATTGATAGAAAGTTGCACTAAATAATGGACACATTTCTGTCCTTTTCTAGATTTGCAATTGTTAGTATATTCAAGGCGGTAGGGAACAATTTATACGTGACAGCCACTTGAATGCGCTAGTTTTTTTGAACTGCAGGTCGCACTAGTCCTTCTGGTCTTTGGGTCGTTGTATGCTTTGTTTTTCTGCAGGGTAATATCTTGAGAAGTTGTAGAAAGTGCAGCTCAAATTCATCCTGCACTCAACTAGATAAATCCCTGAAGCTGTGCATTCTGCTCATCACCAGTTAAGCCAAATACAGAGAGCATGCTCTTTTGGTTGTAAAGTTGAAAAAAGGATATCCCATTGATTATTTTTTGATACTGTACTTCATGGTGTGATGATTTTACATTTGCTAGGTCTAGGTCTGTCACCATCTGAAGAGAGATGCTTTTGTAAAAGCCTAAGAACCTATCCTAGTATGTGGTCAAAAGTATTTAGAGAGGCTTACTTACATTTGAGGGCTCAAAACAAAAGTAAAGTTGATTAGGAGAAGGGATGGTGGAAGAGGATCTTGTGTTTATCTGTTGCACCAAAAGCAAATTCCTTGCAGCATTTTAGAGACTAACAAATATATGACATAAGTTTGGGTGTTGCAGTTCTTAAAACAGCTGCAGAACTATTGTTCATACTTTTGGTCACTTATAAAAGTGATTTTAAACTTTTTTAAAAATCATACGTTGTCTTTATGAAACCAAAATAAAAAATGAGTCAGATAAGGTAATTAGCACTTAGCAATGCTAACATGGAGAGGGGGGGATTGTTTCTCCAACATTCTCAGGCATGTTGGTTACTGATTGTGGAGAGGGCATCAGTGGGAATTATGGCTAAGCAGAGCTGTTTGTAGGAGATCTAAGCAGTATATGCTGCCATATCCCTCCAGTGCTTAATTTTACCTGCATGGATGATGAAAAGGAGTCAAAGCATATACCTATATTTGTGGGGGGAAAACAGCCCTATACAGCTATGCAGAGCTGCCCAATTCAGAGAGCTGGCTGCCAGAAGAAATTTTTGGAATAGCTACATTGGAAGAAGATAAAGTGTCTTTGGATTATTATTTTCATTTTGCTTCCCATACCTAGTTGACTGTATGTGAAATTTATAATAATTGGGGGAGGGGGGGAAAAGGTTGCCCTACCAGGCGTTCCCAAAATATGTACTGTAATTCTTTGTATATAAAAGAACGTAATTACTGTAAAGTAAAGTTTAACTTTACTCTTATCTGTGTGCATTGTCTCATTAAGGTCTTGCAGAACATTAAAATCTACTTTAAAGGAAAGCTACTTTCACAGCAGTTAACCCCTCCAAACAGTTAATGGGCCCAACAGTGCTTAGCTTCCAAGACAACACAATGTTGTCTGTCTGCCCCTCAGACAAACTGAAGTCATGCTCATTTCTGGTGACTTTTAAAACTGTCCAGACTAATCTAATAATTATTAAAAACTGTTGAAAGTGTGCTGCAAAATTAGAATGTGATTTTTACTGGATCCTTAACATGTGGTATTTTAACTTCTATCTTACTATAGCTAGAAACTTAGATAAGTTTCCTGCAATTTTTGTGAGAAAGTGTTATTAGTTCATTTTAAAAGATAGGTAGCAGCTAAAAAATGATGGCTCCTCTGTCCTGCTGCTTCTTCACAGGTACATCTACATAACAAAGCATGATCTGATACCTTGTTCCAGTTGAGCAAGAATACAGGAAAACTTCCATTTATTTATTCACCATCCTGAATTGATGGAGCTTCTTTCTGTCTATCATTGACCAAAACATTGTGCAGCCTTTTTAGTGTCTTAGTAAAAGATTCAGTCCTATTTTTAAAAGTCCAAAGGTAGAAAAACCATTTTCCAGAGGCAAATTAACAGGTAACAAAGTGTAATATATTCAACACCTTGATACCACTAGTGTTTATAAAAGAAAACATTACTACCCATCCCTGTCAGGAAAGGAAAAGCATTTTCATGATTACATCTGTGATCTTGCTCTATAGCCTTCTGGCATTCTGTAGCTGTAACTGCACTGCACTGCAACTCCAATATCCTAATACTATCTATCTTATGTAGGTCTACTCAATGTGAAGATTTAGAAACTTAATTACTTTCATAGTATTGGGCCTTTTATTTTGTATGCATTGTTGTATTAAATTACTTGGGCCAACTGTGATTAAGATATCTCAATAGAGACCCTGTTTGAAAGAAGGGTTGTTTCTGTTGCTAGATTGACAGCCGCTGATTGGCAGAAACTGATGGGCCACTCTGCGTTGACTTGCAGGTAACAAAGTTTCCTCATATGGCCCCGATGGATAGCTCTCATTTAACAACAGTAACCGATGCCATCATTTCTATCACTAAGCAATGCAGTTGTAAAGTGTGAGATTATGTAACCATGTCGCTTTATGACGGAAATTCCTGCATTTTCAGCTGCCATCGTTAAACAAGAATATCACACCATCGCTATTTGCAACCTACACATTTCCCTGTTGATTTTGGTTATAGGAAACTGACAAAAGTAGGTCACAAAGGGCAATTGTGACCCCAGGTATGTTGTGACCATCCTAGGTATCAGGAAAAGTATCACTCCTTCAGTTCCATCAGAAGTAGGGTCACTGAACAAGTGGCTATTAAGTAAGGACCATCTATGTATGACATGGGTGGTAAAACCAGGACATGGATTCTTTTCCAAACTTTCTGAAGTTCTGGACATACTGTGATTGCAGATAAATTCTCATTCCCAAGTGCTGCTCCAAATAATCTGAATTTTTTTCAGCAGAAATAGAAAGCTCACCATATCCCTCACACAAGACCACACTGCCTTTTATTTACAGGTAGATAACTTATTGGAAGCCATTTAAATAAGCTTAAGAATCAGGCAACATCTTCAAAATAGCAGAAATAACCCTAGTCAGCATAAGGTCGCTTGTGCATAGTGAGGAAAAATAATAATTCTTGACACAGTTCAATAATTTAGTCAATATATGCTGGGAAAGGGAGCACAAGGCAATCAAATCTTCCACTCAACAAGGCAGCACATTTTGCACCATATTCATATCCTTGATCTCTTCTGTTTCCTTGGATAGTGGCCAACAAATGATGTTCTACATATCCAAAGGGCAAGGCATTCCAACTAGCAAGTAGAAGATGTGACCCACCAGAAAAAGCATGAATTGCAATCTCTGGTGGAAAATGTTACTTTTGGCAAAATAAAGAATTCAGTGATGACAACAGCTGTAAAAATAGGTGGTAGTGTTCTTTTGATTCAGATCAACTCCTTTGTCCTCTGAAAGTAAAACACATATAGATTATACAAGTTGTACAGATTTCAAACAAATCAAAGTTAAGGCTCCATTAAAATTTCTGTGGAAAAAATTGGCAGTCACAATTCACTTAAATATGTGTAACACATAAAAGCTAATACCTTTCCTCTGTGGTTGTCATTCCACATCTCACTGATAAGACAGGAGCGTGTATTTGGAAAAGATGCTCCTTGATTCTGCTGTCTTCCATTCTGTCCAGTCTTCCATACTTCCCATGACACATTACAACTATTCTTCTAAATTCAGTTAAAGATCTCCAGGTCTCAGTTTCACAGGAAATAACATACTGGATATATATCTTAATTTGGTATTACAACAAATGATTTAGAACTGGATGTAGATGCTTAGATGATGCCTGGTTCAGCAACTCACCTGTTAACTCAAAGGCAGTAAAATGCACATAATCTTCAGCCACCTTCTGGAACAGCTCATCTTAAAAAACAGACATAGTAAAATTACACAAAGCAATGAAGCACTCAAAATACAGCAAACAATGAAAATCCCTTTGATAAACTGCTGAGGCAGCCAAAAATGTAACCATTTTAGTCTATTTGTATACTCGCAGTGAGATAGTTAATTTAACCTAAGTATAACTTCTTTCTGAATGGATCTGCCTAGAATTATATTGTCGTTCCAGCTGAAGAGAAGGTAAAAATAGTTGCTTTGTCTTTTCTCATCAAGAAAAGATAAAATAACTCCATTCACACTATCCTATCTCCAACACTAGGAGAGAAAATAGGGGAATGAACATATGATTAAACTTTCTGCCTATTCTGGAATTAAGTTGTTCCACGAATGCCAGACATGTTTAGCATAATGCATGTACTGCACACAAACAAGATACATACCTACATTCTGTCCAGTCTTGCTTGAGGTTTCAAACAGCTCAGCTTTGATCTCTGGAATGATGTACCAGAAGAAAAGGATAAATGTTTTGGTTTGTACTAAAACTCTCAAGTGTTAGTGATCAATAATATATCTATTACAACCCTCAATCTCTGGGCTAGATCTAGAGCAGGAGCAATCTATACAAAATTACAGCCATTTGGAATCAGATCATTTTCACTTTCCCCTTCAACAGACATGAATATTCCAGCCAATGACATTGCTCCCAAAAGGTGGATACAAATTATTTTCCCTGAAGGGCAACGCCTAACTCACATAATTGCAAAGCGTAAACTGCTGTTTTAGAAAAGACGAGAGTAGAACTGTGCCCTCTTCTCAAAACTGAGCAATTGTAAGCAGTGTCACTTTCATGAGGAATCATAACCAATAAACAAACATGGTTTGCCTTTCCAAAGACATAGTCAATGGAACACTTGGACCTCCTATGAATGAATGACCTTCAGGGCCAAGAAGGACCCTGATATATAACGGAATAAAATAAAAACACACCATCTGCATAATCCTGTACATCATGGAAGTCAATTTCTCGTCGTCTCTTATCCTCTTCCAGCAAGTCACTTTTGGTGCCACACAAATAGATCCTGCAGTTCTACAAAGAAAGAAAACAAGGCTAGTACTTTCAACATATGAGGAATCCATTGACACTTTGCTCCTCACAGGAATGGCTATAGAGCAGGGGTGTCAAACTCAAGGTCCGTGGGCCGAATCCAGTCCATGGGGTGCCTGCGGGGCCTGCCTGGAAATAGTAAAGGCCCGTGGTGCCTCTGCTACTGAAAATGAGGTGCAGGGGATGGGGGAGACACGCAGGTGGCCCCTCTGTGCCCCTTTCTGGGCCTGGACAGCCTCCTGCAGCATTCTGGCAGCCAAAATGGGCTCCCAAAATTTGCCCATTTTGGCTGCCAGAGTACTGTAGGAGGCTGTCCTTGACTCAGAAGGTTATAAAAGGGAAGAAAGGTAAAATACTTTATCTTTCAGGCTTGCAGGATTCTGCTACTATAGCCTATGTCAATAATGTATAGTTCTAGTCTTCCTATGGATCTGGTCTGTCTCTTCTAGGGTGATCAAGTACGAATTAAAAAAGCAAAGTCACAGAAATGTACATCTTTCTATTTCTATAAATGTATAAAACCATGTGTGTGGAGATGTGGTCTCGTGTCATGCCCACCGTGACCACGACCACTCCAGCCACACCCCACACTCTTCCCCCCAGTCCTCCGAAGTCAAACACAACCTTGATGTGGCCCTCAATGAAATCAAGTTTGACACACACACCCCTGCTATACAGAGTTCATATTTATACTGTGAAAGCTAGTTAGTCTTCATTCTGTTTTTGTATTTTGACAAGAAAGATCTCAGAAGGTCCCCAAAAGCAGTTTTGAACTTAACAAACATTGGGAGATAAATTCGATAATGACCAAGCCAAGCTCCCCAAAATATACTTCTAGTGTCTCAATTGCCTACATTGGTGCCTACCATAAGCATCTCCTAGGAGGGTAAGGGAATTTATTCTGTTTAAAAACTAGTAGCAGTATTTTTATATGCTATCCAATTCTAAAAGACCTCTACAAAGCTTATACTTTAAACAACAGAAAAACAATAAACAGATAATCTGAACCATTCAAACAACCATAATCCATATGTTATAAAAAGATACCAATAGGACCCCATAAACATCATCCCACAGTTTTTCTTGATGTTGTCCTGGAAAAGCCAAGCACCCCATTTTCTCTGCCTACAAATAGAGATCAACGTACTTCCTCAAAGTTCTGTAGTTCATTCACCCAGAATTTTGCTCTCTGGAAACTGCTTCTGTCAGTGAGATCTGTGGAAAGAGGAAGTGTCAGGACCAGATCCCACCCCTGGAATTAAATAAAGCAGTTCCATTCCTCCCTGCAGAAGTGAACTATGTCAAGAAACTAGAAGGAGCAATTCAGTTGAGAAAGTACAGGTATCTTCCTCAAGGGAGATATGATAGCAGTGTTCCAATATCTTAGGGGTTGCCACAAAGAAGAGGGAGTCAAACTATTCTCCAAAGCACCTGAGGGCAGAACAAGAAGCAATGGGTGGAAACTAATCAAGGAGAGAAGCAACTTAGAACTGAGGAGAAATCTCCTGACAATTAGAACAATTAATCAGTGGAACAGCTTGTCTCCAGAAGTTGTGAATGCCCCAACACAGCAAGTCTTCAAGAAGATGTTGGATAGCCATTTGTCTGAAACGGTATAGGGTTTCCTGCCTGGGCAGGGGGTTAGACTAGATGACCTCAAAGGTCCCTTCCAACTCTGTTATTGTATTGTATTGTCTTTAATAAAGCCACTATAGTCGTTTGGGCTACTTTATGTGCATATTAAGCAAGGTTAACTGTCATTTTTATTGGCTCAATTTCCCAAAGAGACCTGATTCATTAAATCACAACAGAATTTGAGTACCAAAGTACAATTCCAATTCTGTATACAGTAATGCTTAAAAATGTGTGGTTCTTTTTGAATTTTCAGTACTTCTGCAAAAAATATGTGGTATGTTTTCCACACAAGTCATTACTAGATAGACAAACCCAATTAAATAAATTAGGAAATTATATTTATTTGTTTTATTTATTTATTTGAGGAAAACTGAGGTGAAAGAAAACATTTGTATACGACAAAAAATAAGCCAACCTTTGTTTTCAGTAACTTCAGTAACTCCCTTTGAGCAGCAGTAACTGCAACTAAACATTTCCAATAACTATTGATCGGTCCTAAATATGAGCTAGAGGAATTTTAGGCCATTCCTCCTTACAGAACAGCTTTCAGGCATCTTCAGAAGCCTCCTTTTGTCAAATCAGAGTTTCACAACATTCGTGTTTTGTGAAGATCAGACTTGAGAGTGAATATCCAGAATTATGTTGTTTATATAAGGTGGGACCTTCCACATTCACACCTAATTATCAGCCATTGATTGAACCAGCCGACAATTTCCCTGAATTGCTAATCCTAAAGGTTCACATACTTTTACAATACAGAAATGTGTAGCTTTAGATAATTTTCTTTAATAAACCAATGAGCTAGAACAGATAGTCCTCACTTCACAATTGTAATTGGGACCAGCAGCTTTGGTGCTAAGCAATGCAGCCAAGTGAAACATCATGTGACCACACTCAAGACTCATGTCAATTCTGCTGCAGTCATTAAGCAAATCATCTGCAGTCGCTGATGTCATTTGACCACAACTTGTTGCTCATACCAGCTTCCCCACTGAGTTGTTGGAAGCCAACAATGAAGCTCACAAATAGGGATCATAGGATCATGGGGTTATTTTGACCCAGGTCGCCTGGGCAGAGGCAGACTTCCATAGAGTTCTTTATTGCTCTGCTAATTCCACAACAAATGGCCCTGCAGTGGCCAGTAAAGCTCCACCCCAAACTTCCCTGAAGGCAACAGTCCAGTTCCACAAACAAAGCCAATAATCACAAGCCAAATCACAAAACAGAGAGGAAGTCCAAAAATAAAGTGCAAGTCCATAAGCAAGGTCTGTAAATTGTACACAAGATTCCAGATCCATAAGGCAAGGCCAGAGTCCACATGCAAGAGTCGAATTCCACAGGCAGAAATACAATACAAGGCAGAGTTTTTCCAAGGCCAGGGAAATGCATACCAAAGCAAAGCAACTGTTCCTGACAAAGACAATCTCTACCACCACCACGGCTCAGTTCAAGTCAACCCAATCCTGGTGTTCCTTGTGAGAAGGAACAGGGAGACCTTCTTCCAAGCAGCCTCTCAGACCTCCTTTGAGCTTGCCTCCGCTCTACTCTCTATGCCCATAGATTGAGTGGAGGATGCTGCTGTTCTGCATCAGAAGGGGTCTGCTGCCTCTCAACAGCACCGCCACCTGTCTGCAGGTGATCTCCCCCCTGTGTGTGTGAGGGGAGGCATCTCCACATCTGGTCGACCAGCTCCCCCAAAGCCTGAAGAGTCTAGGACATCATTGTCCTGACCTCTCCAAACATTCCAGGGGAGCCTGTTGTGGTCCGCCAGCAGCGTGCAGAGCTGGCAGCAGAATCGGACAGTGAGAAGGCTGGGGAGGAACAGGGGCCAGTTCTGGACTCTGGGGAAGGCTCGGACGAGGGCTCTGCATTGAAGGCAGAGAGGGGGCCATGGCCATCTGGTAGTTATGTGCTGCCACCAGAGCCTGACATCTGCGAGGCAGAGTAATAGGGGGAGCCTATTCCTAGTGCACGCATGCGCAGACTTCCAAGGAAAGTTAAGACAAAAGGGGCAACTTGGGAGTAAGGCTTGGAGATGATTGGCCCCTCCCATAAGACATAAAAGAGGAGTGCATTGACGTGAGCCTTTGCAGGAAGCAATTTTGTTTATTCTGGTCAGCTTAAACTCTGAAGCTCCACTTGGCTTTGCAAAACTAATTGGCAGTTAGGTTTCTGGCAGCATTTCAAGGGAGATAAAGATGGGTGCTTCTCAGCCTTACCCTGAAAGACTGTGGCAGACTTCTGTCAGACTCTTCACAGACTGGCTGTGAATCATTAGGGACTGTGAATGAACATAATTCACATCCATTTCAATAAAGAGGGTTTTTGGTACAGTGAGATTTTTACTGTCTCGGGGAAGCCTAGGTCAGACCAGAGCCATGCCACTCATGTCAGATGATCCTAGTTCCAATTCCTCCTCCTCCTCCAAACTGGGATCCGATGGGGCCATGACAGGGACAATGTGATGTTCATAAATACCCTCAGGTTTTGAAGTTTTCAAATATTAATCTCATGACTGTACGGCTACTGCAAAGACACTGCAATGGCCATGTTTGAAGACCAGTCGTAAATTTACCTTTTCAGTGCCATAAGCAAAGCAGTCATCAACTGAAGACTACCTGTATAACATTTAATGGGGCTCTCTTTATCTAGTTTTAGGACTTTTGTGGACAACAGAGAATATTTTAGGTTCTACTTATGCAGAAATATTGAAAATTCTAAAAGTTTCACAAACTTTTAAGCACTACTGTATATGAAATTGATTAGAAAATCAGATTTTCTGCACTGATAATATTTCCTGACCAGGACGAGTCTCACAATGCTGTATTAGATATAAGTATATAAAATTTTCTGTCAACTATGATTGCTGGAGGATCCAACAGAAGAATAGTTTCTATAGCACTGCCCTCAAACCC
Source organism: Tropidonophis doriae (assembly GCA_026931265.2). Classification (NCBI taxonomy): domain Eukaryota; kingdom Metazoa; phylum Chordata; class Lepidosauria; order Squamata; family Natricidae; genus Tropidonophis; species Tropidonophis doriae. The sequence goes on along the minus strand of JAPKID020000294.1, from coordinate 923 downwards.
AGCTGTATTATAGATGTAGATCCTTCCATTCTGGCCTTTGTAGCAACAGATTTTAACTAGAGCCGATTAGAAGATATTTCAGGGTGAAATGACTTTCTTCAAGTGGCAACACGGGATGGGAGAGCTAGATGAAAGTAGCAGTTGATGTCTGAACAGTACAAAAAATATTTTTCCAACTGGCATCTTCTAATTGCATTTTCCCACGATGTTCCAAGCTAAGATGGTCAGCTTGGCTCTAGAAATCTGCCAACATGCCAATAAATGCTTACCATAACATAAATGGCGGCTTTATGCAAATGAATGCTTACCATAACATACAATGGCAGCTTTCGCTCCACGATAATATATTCGGCTCATAGCTTCATACCTCTCTGAGCCAGCTGTATCCTAGAGAAAGGTAATGGAGAAGAGTCAGATTTCCACTTAGTGGGAAAGCATGGTTCTATTTTACATAGTACTATGCATAACGCACTGCAAACATTGATTAAACATACCTACTGTCAGTATTGCAAAGCAAAATTAAGAAACTTTCTCTTTATTCAAATGTCCTTCACTACCTTGTATAAGTTCCATAAGTGCTCTTGTTTTTTATTGTTTACTGTGCATAGTCCACATATCTATTATTTCAACTGTGACTTACCCAGATACCCAAGGTTACTGTGCGGCCTCCCACTGGCATTACTTTAGCCACGAATGCAGCACCTATTGTCTAAAATAACAAAGACAGATGTGAATACAGCTATGGTATCCCCCCAGTTTTGGAAAGCAGCTATACACATAGTCAATTTACAAATGGACCCCAGAATTATAGCTATATGTTGCTGCAATCCTAACTTAAGGCATCATATGGATGGATCCATTTTTAAAAATATTTTTATAGTGTTTGTTGAGCAAATTTATTTCATCCAAAGGACTCACTCCCG
>JAPKID020000293.1:0-19489 GCA_026931265.2 Tropidonophis doriae | reverse complement strand
AGCACATTTCATTAAAAATGAAATTCTGTTGCCTTGTTCTCATAACACATATATACACATGTATACATGTATAGCTATATACTTACATAAATATAAATATAACGTACATAATTTAGACAAGAAAAACCCACATATAGACTGGGTGAAGCCAGGGTTAATAGCAGCAACAGTGAGAGGGATCTTGGAGTCCTAGTGGGCAACCAGTTAAATATGATCAAACAGTGTGCGGCGGCAGTCAAAAAAGCCAATGTAATCCTAAATTGCATTAATAGAGGGATACAATCAAGATCAAGAGAGGTACTAATATCACTCTATAAACCCTAACCCTAACCCTAGAATATTGCATTCAGTTTTGGTCATCACACTATAAAAAAGATGTTGACTCTAGAAAAAGTGCAGAGGAGAGCAACCAAGATGATTAGGGGCCTGGAGACTAAAACATATGATGAATGGTTGCAGGAACTGGGTATGTCTAGCCTAGTGAAAAGAAGGACCAGGGAAGACATGATAGCAGGGTTCCAATATTTGAGGGGCTGCCACAGAGAAGAGGGGGTCCAGCTATTTTCCAAAGTGGACAAAGAATAATAGATGGAAAGTGAACAAGGAGAGATTCAACCTGGAAATAAGGAGAAATTTTCTGACACTAAGAACAATCAACCAATGGAAGTTTCATCATTGCACAGTACTTATATATTAAGGAAGTCACATAGAGGAAATTTATGGTTTGAAAAAATGTTAAAGCGTCACCCGTACACTTGCTTTTTTGGCTCTGTAATCTGTTGTTTTAGTGATCCAAAGGGATTACATATGTATTCAAATAAGTTGGGAAGAGTTTTTAAATCCCTAGTTTTGGACAATAGATGTAGCTCAATATTGCCCCCTAATGCCCTCATCAATGAGCTTCATATGAAGAGGTCTGAATAAAATGAAAATCGGTTTTTATATTCCCCTCAAGTCTTTCCTATAAGGATGTATGGGTGTGAGAGGGACATTAAGAATGGCTGTTTGAAGAAGAATTGATGCCTTTGAACTATGGTGCTGGCATAAATTATTACATGTACCATTGACAGCCAAAGTAAGTAACAGAGATTTTGGGCTCAATAGTAGTCATTAGTCAAGGACTATCTGTATTATTATTCATAACTCAGGCACCCTTGGCTGGTCTACCTTGAAGAGATGACAACTGACCTGATTGAGCAATTAAAACAAAACCCCATAATTATTCCAGCTTTAACATTGCTAAACCTTGATTGGGTATTATTGTCCAATGTTGTGCACCTCCAACTGAGTGGTATGACACATTAAATCATGATTTAATCTATGTAGTAGTGCAATGTGATAGCTCACAAGATTAGCGAAGCCTGGCTGACGATCAGCAGGCTCACGTTCAACTCATTACTACCGCGGGGCAGGGTGAGCTCCCTGCCCATGCTCCAGCTCCTGTTGACCCAATAATTCAAAAGCGAGCGATAACGAGTAGGTAACTGGGTACCGCTTCAGTGAGAAACTTCACAAGTACACGAAGGAAGGGCCCCAATTGGTTATCCCCCAAGCAATGGAGATGTCACTGGCAAATCCTATCTATGTAATCAGTATTTGCATGTTTGTTTATCCTATTAGTGCAACTCATCATTATCTTTTTAGTCATTGTCTATCCACTGCAGGCTGAATGCTTCTTCTGCATGTTTCCAACCAATATGATCCTGAGTTTTCTTTTGCCAAGTGCGCCCATAATACTTGCTGATCTCATCAATCCATCTCATTTTAGGTCTCTTTCATGGGTACTTTTTATCAAGCGGGATCCATTGCTATGTAAGCAGTCCATTTCAATTCATTTACTGTCTTGATGATATCATATACTTTCTATTGTTCTCTAATCCAGGTATGGGTGTTTCTATCTTGTCTTGTAATGCCAAGCATGGATCTTTCCTCTTCTGACCTAGGCTTCAGAAAATCATGAAGCAGAATCCTTGCCCAGACAAAAACTCCTCTCATTCAAATCCAGCAAAGTCCTGGCAAACAGACTTTCAAGGGGAATTTACAGCTACCAACCTTATCAGGCTTGCAGAGCTACCTTCTAAACACAATGCTGTACAAAAAAAATATTTGGCAAGGAGTCCCTGAGAGTGACACACAAATCTTCATATTAATTAATTGAACTAATTGTCTATTGCAAACTCCACTCCTCTTTTGCTCCTCTTTATTCCCCTTTGGGAGGGGCCATTCACCGTCCACCTGTGCCCTTACTCCTGAGTTGGCCTTTGTTCCTTAACTGTTCCCTTCTCCTGGAAGCTCTGCTGCTCCACTGATCTCTGACTCTGAAGGCAATTGATAACTGTTCAACAGCTCTGGACCCATCTCTGCCTCCAACGCAGAGCGCACATCAGAGCCTTCCCCAGACTCCAAGTCTGGCCCATGTTGCTCTACAACCTCCTCACTGTGTGAGTCTGCACTAATTCCGCTGGCTGCTGACGGGCCACAACATTTCAATGGCTTTTTGTGCCACTCATATTTTTTGTATCGATGGTGAGGTTCATGTCCTTGTTTCACCGGCATGTTAGAGCAAGTAGCATACCTTGATCAAAAACTTTTCTCTGCAAGCAGTGAAAATTGAAAATTACCGCTTAGCTTGCCAAATGCCTGCCAACCACATTTAACATGCCATTCAACTTTCTGTCTGTGCAACTATTTGCTATGATGTGCTTCCATCTGTTTGTTTACACTCTTCATTTCTTCCTTCTTATTGTTGGAAACTGTCTAGAATAACCCTAGAGTAAGATAGGCAGCAAATAAATTTAACAAATACAATAAAAAAAGATATATTTTTTAAAAGCAGAGATCAGTGAAATTTTTTTAAAGCAGAGATCAATGCAATTTTTCAGGGTAAGTAGCTTGTGTGCTCTATTACTCCTGGTCATTTAGTCTACATAAAAGGTGTATTTTGCCTCCTGCAATACAGATAGTTCTCAACCTAAAACAGTTCATTTAGTGACCATTCAAAGGCACTGAAAAGTGACTTACGACCATTTTTCACACTTACAACCATTGTAGCATCCCTATACTTCACATGATCAAAATTCAGATGCTTAGCTACTGACTCATGACACGTGATCCCTTTTGTGACCTTCTGACAAGCAAAGTCAATGAAGCCAGATTCACTTAAGAACTGTGTGACTCACTTAACAACTGTAGTGATTTACCTCACAACTGTGACAAGAAAGGTGGTAAAATAGGGCAAAATGCACGTGTCTCACTTAGCAACATCAATTTTGGGCTCAACTGTGGTAGTAAGTCGAGGACTGCCTGTACAATATCAGGAAAAACACTGAGGGAGAAATAAAGAACAAATATTATTTTTTGCAAACCGGCCAATTAAAAGGCGGGCTTGTGAACATTGATTAACAGAAGGCGGAGAGGCCGCATCCCGCGTTTTTTTAGTAGATGTCAATTGGATGCTACCAGCGACTTAGCGCTGCGCTTCGGCCAATGGGCTTGGAGAATTCATTTACGTCAGTCGCCCAAAGCTACGTCAACTCATCCCCTCTTTAATGTTGAGAATCCTTTGATATTATTGGTAGTTCGACAGCAACCTACGACAATGTAGTTTAAAATGATTGAAGGGAGTTTTAGCCATAAACAGAGCTAGCCTTGGATATGGGTGGGACCAAAAGGAACGGCCGACGAGGAGAAAAGACTGCAGCTAAGGGAAACAGTTGATATGATAGTCCCGTGGTCTAATCTCACCGTGAACAATAGCCACGCCATGCTGAGTGACAGCACATGTAGCCTATCCTGTTTTGGAGACTCGCTTCTTTCCTTTGCCCTCCCCTCAGTCTTACCGAACCAGGGTGCTTCGTCTTCCCCTCCCCCTCCCCCACCTCCAGCCCATCCTCGCCGTACGGTGATTGGCTTCGCGCTTGATCGGTGTCCAATGAGCGCGGTCCGGGGTAAGAAGACTTACCTCAGAGAGCGAACGAGCCGTGAAAAAAGAGTGGGCGGAGCTTTCCCAGACCCGGCTGCGCGGCGCAGAGGGCAGCTGGGGCGCCATTTTGTGAGGCGTTCGGAGCGCGGATGAGGCGAGCGTAGCTGTGAACAAGACAGGGCGAAGCGGTTGTACGGTTACAAAAATTAGGCATTTAGATACGCAAAGCGGCGGTGTGCTGGATCGGGGGCCACCCGGTGAGTTCGTTGCCTGAAGAAAAAACGCCTGAGGGAGAAAAAGTGGCGACGGTTCTTTTTTTTTTTCCTTTCCCCTCCCGCTTGTGTGTTTGAGTGTGTGTGTGTGTGGAGGGGAGGAGGGGAGTTCGGATAATGATATTGCCCACACGCCCCCTCAGCTTTGGTCTCCGCGGCGGTCTTTCTGGACTCGCACCTCCCTTCCTCACCCCCCTCCATTCAATGTATTGGTGTCATCCAAGTCGAGGGCTTATTTGGGAGAGACCATTATGCTGGGCACAAAGGGGGAGGGGGAAGAAAGGACCATCGTTTCATGGTTCTTCCGTTCTGCGAAAGAGAGGAAAACGTGTGTCCGTCTTGTGTGTGTGTTTGTGATACGTTATGCGTGGATGGGGTTGTAAGAAATACACAAACGTATGGAAGGCGATAATGGTGTGCGCCTCGCCGCCTGAATGTATAAGAAGCGTGTGCAGGGTGCGCGCGCAGATCCCCTTCGCAGGTATGGCTGCCTGCTTAAGGCACATGCTTGGATGGGGCCTGACCTTTATTGGCCGTTCAGGGTCGGATCTAATTCGCCTAATCCGGATCTGACAGGCCAGGAAGACAAGATGCCGAAGGCCTCAGCAAGGTGGCACGCAGCAAACCGGATCCAGGGAAGCTAAGCACAAATCAGGGGGGGGGTTGCTTGGATGGGAGACCACCAGGAGATTTCAGGGCTGTAAAACCGACTTTTAAAAGATAACACTTTAAAAGGAAAGTAACACTCTCCCTACTTGTTAAAATGTTTTCTTCGTTAAGCAGCAATATGAAGATTTTACCAGGATCAAATTGTGATATATAGTTTTTTTAAACCCACTCTTCATAGGCCAGAGAGGCTGAATTGCAGATGGTAAAATGCCTAAAAGGTGGCTCAGTGGCTAAACCTTAGTAAAAAATACCTTTGAGCAGGGGGTTGGACTAGATGGCCTCCAAGGTCCCTTCCAACTCTTACTGTTTACTGCATCAGAATTGAACACTATATCAAACTTACCAAAATCAAATTGTGCTTTTTGGCAGATTTTTTAAAAAACACACACACTCTTCATAGGCTAGCAAGACTGAATCGTGGATGGAAAATTGCCTTAAAGCATCAGAATTTGCACACTACATTACACAATTAACACAATCAGATTGTGATTTTTTTTGGCAGATTTTTTTAAAAAAATGCACACACACTTCATAGGCTATCAAGGCTGAATCATGAATGGTAAAACGCTTAAAAGCCTCAGTAATCTGCACACTATATCGCACACTTACCAAGATCAAATTGTGATTTTTGGCAGATTTTTTAAAAATGAACACACTCTTCATAGACTAGCAAGGCTAATTGGATGGTAAAATGCCTAAAAGCATGAGAATTGGCACACTACATATAGGTTTCCCTATGTGACCTACAATTATGTTGGAGCAATAAAAATGGGTGCTGTTTCATTCATTACTACAATAGACATTTTAAGGGTTTTGCACTCTTGTGTTCGTTTTGAAACAAGTGTATAGCATTTTTAGGAATAGAAATGTATTCCTTAAGTGTAAACAAAGGCAGTTGCATTCAGTATGTATTTGCTTCCACCAAAGATTGACACAAAAATACTTATTTGTTTTTTTTTTAAGTGAGATAATTTTATTTGTGCTGATTTCTGTGACACAAACTTCAAAGGGACCTGTCTAGCATAAAGGCAAGTTTCTGAATTAGCTATTTATTTGAAAGAAAGTAGCCATGCTGTATTTGCCAACAAAAATGACGCAACTTCTAATGCATTTTTTTGTTGAATTTGTCCTTAATGTTTTAAACTTGCACAAGCAAGTTGCATCAGGCCTCATTTTGGAGGAAGTCTAATTTTTTGAAACCAGTTGGCAGGGTGGGATATTTTGTATCTCGTTCTGCATTGCTTGCAGTCCCTGGTATGAAAAATGAAAGTTTGAAAAACAGTTTGTGTTGCAGGGCTGATAGATTAGTCTCACGTTGAAAGCTACAATGCCTTTTTTTGTGGTTCTTGTTTTGTAACAAGATGGCACCTTGGCAAGAAAGCCATGCCAATCTTGACACTTTTTAAACAGTGTGGTTGTAGATTGGCCTGATGCAAGAATCTGTATGTGCTAACAAAGCCCCAGGTTACCTTGCTACCAATCCATTTATTGAAGTTGGAACGTAGGAGGTGGAGCTGCAATACAAATAACCTAAGATCACTCTGGATACGCTTCAATCTTCAACTGAAAGCCATTTGAGGTTGCAAGAGCACTGAAAATGTCTTAATGATCATTTTTTATGCAACCCTTGCAGCATTTTCAATGGTCACACGATCAAAATTCGGACATTTGACAACTAGCATGTATTTACAATGCATGCAGTGTCCAATCGTGTGATTCCCCTTTTGTGAACTTCTGACAAAGCAAAGTTCACCCACTTAAACTGGGTTAAAGTTAACTTGACAACTGCAGTGATTCACTTAACAAGTGCAGCAAGAAAAACTGTAAAATGGGGTAAAATTTACTGTCTTGCTTAGCAACGGGCTCATCTGTGGTGGTAAATTTGAGTACCACTTATAGTTCATAATTTGCTCATGAATCTCATCATAGCACTTCCTCAGCATGTAATCCTCAGCATGAAAAAGACACAGATTTACCAGTTATAATTTACCCAAAACACACACACGATGAACTTTTCCAATATTCTTATTTCACTGCAGTGGGTGTGTTATAATGCAAGGATTTGCTCTAGGCCAGGATTTAAATCCACAATTAGGCAATGTGAAATATCTGATCTTTGACCATCCACCAATAAGGGTACAACCACAGTTAAGCCCCAAATTGAACATTACTAAGTGAGACATTTGTTAAGTGAGTTTGGCCCATTTAACAACCTTTCTTGAGAAATTTGTTAAGTGAATCATTGCAGTTAAGTTAGTCAAATAATTAAGTGAATCTGGCTTCCTCATTGATTTTTCTTGTCAGAAGGTCTCAAATTGGGATCACATGACCCCAGGATACTGAGACTGCCATAAATATGAACCAGTTGCCAAACGTTTGAATTTTAATCACATGATCTTGGGGATGCTGAAATGATTGCACTATTTTCCCGAAAATATTTTCTTATTTTATAATAAGATAATATTTTATTTTATTTTGACCCCTGAAATAAGCCCTTGGGTTTATTTTCAGGGAGATGTTATTATTTTTGAGGTTCAGGAGGCGGCTAGTGTGGTTACCTCATGTCTGCTGTTGTGTTGCTATATTTTCAAGGAGGGCTTAATTTAGCGCATGTACTCAAAAGCCTGATTATCCAGGTAAGTCTTATTTTCAGGGAAACAGCATATGTATGAAAATTAGTTCTAAGTCACATTTTTCAATGATGTAACTTCGAACCAACTTGTAAGTCAAGGACTACTATACACTCTTGCCATTTTTAAACTTATTTTTTTGCCTACCTTTCTGCTACCAAAATTTAACTGTCCCAACAGTCAGGAAAGTTTCCATGGCCACACGCAACTTGAATTGCTCAACAACTTGTGTAAGCTGATCTGGAAAAGTTTTTTCTGAGTAGAGACTTAAACCTTACTCTTGTTTTTCTCTGAAATTCTAAAATGGCTTGTTCTTAAAACTTGCACCTTGATGCATTTGCGATCAGACTGATCATTTAAAAGGCAGGCTGTTTCTCCCACAGACCAAACAGCACTGAGGAGGTGTCAAGGAAAAGTGAGATTAATATCCTGGAGTTATGACAGTTCACTTAGTGACTGTTCAAAGTTACGCAATAACCCCCCAGGTGTTTACAACACAGTCCCCAAATTACCAATGTTTCAGCACCCACAGCACAGCAGTTGTTCACCCTTGTGAACGACTGCAGAGGCATCGCAACTGCCTATCACACACCCCTGATCTCTACAATTTTCCCCCCTCCCATCCTGCTGCATTGGACTCAACTTGCAAAGATCTGTCTCCTCTCTGCCACGGTTTCTTTTGAGAATAGGACAATTTCACTTCCAGCATCCGATCAGCTTGCAAATGTTTTGTGCGGAGTTTGGAAGCTTCGGGTGGGCGCGTGATATCACGGGACTTCAAGCTGCGAGATCAGGGCCCCCCTCCTCCAGCCGAAGCTTTGCTTCTCCACACAAAACGTTTGCAAGCTGCCAGGACTTGCTTTGCGGGAGTGAAATCGTTTTGCATGGAGACTGGAAGCTTCCGGCAGCCATGATCTTGTACAGCAGACAGGCTGAGAGAAGACCGCTTGCTTGATCTTCACGAGGTAAGTGACCTGGCGTGGCAGGATGGTGGGTGGGGAAACTTGTGGGGATCATGAGGTATCTCAATTGGGGTCTTAAGCAGGTGGCCTGTTCCATCACTAGACTCCTCTTGCCTTCCCCATCCTGAGATACCTCATGTGCACTTAATTCGTATTCAATTAACGAATGTGTGGGCAAAGGTAGGGAGTGTTCACATCCGTTTTACGTGATTCACTCCAACAAATCCTTGGATTAATTAGCGGGCTTTATTACATTCATAACTCAAGGACTACCTGTAATTTAAAATAGGAAAGGGTGAAAACATAGGTGGGTGCCTTCTCTGCCCCCTTACCTGCCATTTGAGTGTTTGGTGAGCAGAAAGGTAGATAGGTGGTATCTGAATTCTAGAAATCTATTGCTGGGACTTTTACCACCAGCTCATGCACTTTTTGTATATACCTTGTTTCTTTTTCCTTGATCAGTATGTTTGTGTGTGTGTGTGTGTAGTGTGCATGTACTCAGTTTTCCTCTTAGCTTTAGAGATCTGTATGACAGTTCATTTAGTAACTGTTCAAAGTTACGCAATAACCCCCAGGTGTTTACAACACAGTCCCCAAATTACCAATGTTTCAGCATCCATGGCACAGCAGTTGTTCACCCTTACGAACAACTGCAGAGGCATCGCACCTGCCTATCGCTCTCAGTTTTCCTCCTCTTTGCTTTAGAGATCTGTATGAGCTACCAAGCTTGCAGGTGACTTTGAAGTCGTCCAGCACGACTTGTTGGCAACAAGCAGACATGGCAAGACCTTAATCATGATTAAGCGGCTGCTGTGAACTCGGAGTAGCCTCATGGGTCCGGAACTTGGTGTTTTCTGGGGCGGGGGAGGAAACTGGGAGATGTGGGCAAAGTTTCTGGGGTACCCTTGACTCATCCTGTCCCTTCTCCTTTCACAGGGCAGCAAGGAGAAAACCCCCAACCCTTCCTTCACTGGAGCTCAACTTGTTTTTATTTTATTTTTTAAAAAAAACCCTACCCACCCCACTACACGCACACCCTTCTCCCACTGCCTCAGTACAAGTTTGTTTTAATAAAACGGTGCCTTTGTGGCCCAGTGTTGCTTTGCAGTCAAGCGGAAAAAAAAAAAAAAGCTGGATTGAAAAATGTAATTTTGGGGGGGAAATCGTCTTTTTTTTTTCCCTGCAGCAGCTGGGTTAGAGGAAGAACCTTTTAGCCTCTCGTATGAGCTGGCCTTTCTTAGGCCGTTTTTAGAATGAAATGGTGTTCAAAAAGGGCTTGGATTATTTTCTGCCAGGAACTCTCTGTCCTCTGCTAGGTTTTGCCGTAACCGTGGCTGGAATGAGAGCTTGAAAGGGGGGGAAAAAAGGACAGAAAAAGAAAAAAAAAATCGTTATTGACTTTGACCTTTTTCCACCTCCCGTTTTTCTAATCTGGGCTATTTTTATTTTTGTTTTTTTACAGCGAGATTTTTTTGATCTTCAGCTACAGTAAGTTATTCCAATTTTTTTCCATTTTTTTTCCTGCCTTTCCACTGATTTCCTTTTTATCGTTGTTGCTAGTTACTTTATTGATATTATTGCTACAATAATGGTGGTGACTGTGACTATGATGATGTGTTGCTGATGGTGATGATTTAAAAAAAAAATGACTGCTGATTTTTAACCAGATGAAAATGGAGTTTTTCTGAATGATCCTAACTGACTTTGGGCTTTTATATAACCCCTTGGGGGGGAAAAACGTAGATACCAGGTTTTTAAAACACGTGTTTTTTTTTTAAAGAAAGTGGATTGATCGAATTTAACTCTTTTTTCCCCCCTCCCTCACTGATCGCCTGGCTGCCAAGAACAGAACCTGATAACTTCTCCAGAACTTACTTGAACAACTCAGGAAATTTCTACGCTTTTTTATTTTTATTTTTCATTTTTAATATTTTATTTCTATTCGATTTTTCAATTGTTGCTGCACTGTTGCCTGTGGGGCTGATCACTCTCTAGCAGGGACAGCCTCTCTCCCCCAGTCAGAGGCCCCCACTCTGCCCCTTCATGCCCTCTCAGTTCCCATCCTGGTCTTTCCCTCTGCACTGTTCCCCCCCTTCCCCCCACAAGCGCCGTCATGGATGCCCAGTCTGGAGTAACAGAGGCAGCTGCCAGCGGAGCCTTGCATGGAGCAGGGGCATACCCATCTTGGCTGATGGTAAGGGGCTGCATTGGCTTCATTCCAGGCCATCCCCTCTTAAAGATCTTGCTTAAAAGTGTATGCACCTGTATGGCATTATCTGAGGGCACTGTTCGAACCCTGGCATCAAAAATAAGTACAATGTCCTTTTCGGGAGCGTTAATGGAGCCACACACAGGTAGAATTGGACTTACAAATATTTGTTTTGTGGCCGTTCGGGGTTAACGACGGCACTGGGGGAAAAATAGTGGCTTACGGCCGTTTTTCACCCTTAACCTTTGCAGCATGTCCTTGATCACATGATCAAAATTCAGGCTCTTGACAACTGGCATGTATTTGTGATAGTTGTAGTGTCCTGGGGTCAGGCGATCCCCATTTGCGACCTGCCCAACCAGCTTCTGATAAGCAAAGTCAATGGGGGGAAGACCAGATTCACTTCATGACTCACTTGACGGCTGCAGTGGTTCGCTTAGCAGCTGTGGCACAAAGGTCATAAAAGGGGGCAGAACTCAACCACTGCCTTGCTTAAGCAACAAAAATGAACGGCTCGATTATGGTCGTAAGTCAAGGACTACCTGTAATGTGCAGATCCAGCTGCTAACAGAGATGATTGATCCTGGGGAAATGGCAAAATATATTGAAAATTAGTGGAGCTGCAATGGACTCTAATACTGGGTTAATCGATCTCTTGGTTTTGTTTTGTTTTAAAGTCTTCCAAATTCAGATAAGATACATGTAAAAAAAAATTGCTTTCAGAGCACATAGCTATAAAATAATGCCACTGCAGTCCCTGAGGTTTTCTCAAATGCTTTGCAAATATCACAAAACGCAGTAATTGTCTGCTGTAATATGCATAAAGCTAAATAAAGAGAAGGAAACGTAGAAGACAATTCAGGCAGTTTGTTTGAGAAGTTGTGTAATAAAAACGAATGTAACTAATATACTGTGGAAAACATGGTAGATTTTCTACTCAAGAAGTTTCAGAATGCAGGAAGTCTATAATATAGTAAAGGGGTCTTCAAACCTAGCAACATTAAACCTTATGGACTTAAACTTCCAGACTGGGAGTGAAACTCCACAAGTTTTAACATTGCTAAGTTTTGAGAACCCTAAAAAGAAGAACAAAATTTTGTAGGAACTCCATGGGAGGCACTGAAAGGTCACAAAAAGTGGGTCAGTTTGTTTTTACATCTTATCTAACAGAACATGGAAATAAAAATTATTTCTAAATATACCTATATCTTTCCCCATCATCTTCACTGACCAGGAGAAGAGGCTTTTTAGCATAATGGGTACTTCTTAAACAAATTATGTGATAACCTGCAAAAGATTTAGCTTCCAATACAGTTTTCATGGATTCAAACAGATTTTACAACAGTTGAGGGTTTATAACTTTCTTGGGCAAATGGGAGTTCTAGTGATCAGCAACAATTTTTGCTTCATAGCCAAACTCATTTGCTTTGTGTCTTGTGAAGAGAGGCTGCAGGAAATGGGGTTGTTTGGTTCTGAGAAGATTAACACATGGAAAGTTAAACAACGTAAAATGTCCATCGGCCCAGAATGTCAGATTTAAATTAAAGAATTTAGCACTTAGTCTTAGGCTAAAGTGCAACCAAATAAACATTATCCCAACAGGAACATCTCTGTGAAAAACATTGAACTTGGAAATTGGTACGTACTCCCAGGGCTCCCTTTGGTGGATTGTTTATTCCATAGCGCTTAGACTTACATACCGCTTTACAGTACTTTTATAGCTCTCTAAGAGGTTTACAGAGTCAGCATATTGCCCCCAGCAATCTTGTGTCCTCATTTTACCGACCTCAGAAGGATGGATGGCTGAGTCAACCTTTGAGCCTGGTGAGATTTGAACTGCCAAATTGCAGGGAGTCGGCAGAAGTAGCCTGCAGTACTCCAACCACACTGTCACCACAGCTCATAAAATTAAATCATTTAAACTAACAAACTACAGGAAGACAGATTTCAAATGAACAAATAGGCATGTTTGGCATTGTCATATATGGGGACAGAAATTACCTGTTATTTGATCCCCATTCAAAATGAAGTTCTTCTCTCGTGTATAGTGAGTCCACATCAGCCACCAGACATCTATGTAGCAGTCACTCTTCCTAAGTCTGATCTACTTTACAATTTTCAGCAAAACTTGAAGATGGAACTATCACCTCGAAGTCCTAGAGAAAAAAGCAAGAGGTGTAGACCGCACAGATAAATATTATAAAAAGACTTTCCAGTAAAGAAACCGTTCCCGCTGCTTGAGGCTGGCTAGGACTTTAAGTTTACAGATTTTTTTTGCTGGGCTGATTTGGTTAAAATTGCAGCGAGGCCTGCTTTAAAATAAGAGGTTTTCCTTTCCTACCTGGGTTTGAATTCAGGTAGAAATGAATATCATTTCCACCTTGCCTCTGCAGAAACAAGCTATTTTTAACAAAAGGGAGGAGCAGTGAAGCAAACAACCTATTTCAAACAAAGCTTTTGCTTTGCTCTTCATTAGAAGCATCAGCATTGGGTTTCTTTGAAGCATGAGATATAGAGTAGAAATAGAGGGGTGTAAGTGGATTTATTTAATCCTGTCTACATATAGGTAAAATCAAAGCTGTGGTTCAGTGTTCAGGCAGCAAAGAGAAAAGAACCTTAGTCAAATGGACTAGCCACAGGGCTCAGTTCAATACTGGCAGTGAAAGTCATTCCTACTTTTAATCTCTTTTCACTCATCCTCAGGGCCCTGGCTCTTAGTTCATGTGTGCACACGTGTATTAAATGTGCCTCTGTCCACTCCCATCTGGCTGGATAGCTGTATGCTTATCAGCTAAGACTGAAGGGTTGGGATTGACAGAGACAAAACTTGCAGCCTGCTGGGAACTTGGTTGCAAGAAAAAGTTTGGACCCTTTGACAGCCAAAGCCAATCTTCCATCCTCCACTTTGTCTCTTGCCCTTAAAAGTTTCGACTTGGCAAGCAGATGCCGCCTTTGTATTTTAATAAAATTGTTGATAACCCGGTGTTACCTGGGTATTTATTTATAGAAGGAAAATGTCCTGATCAAACGTAACTTATGTTGGATTGTCCCCCTTACCCTTGTGGAGTACTGTGAAGCCGTTAACATGGCACTGTGCTGCACAGTAGAAGCCACTTTAAGGCACAACAGGCTGTATCTTAACAGAACACCCCTCCCCCAAGGGGTGCCTTACCCCCACAGTATTTGTTTCCAAAGAGAAAGTCATCTGTGTACCAAGTTTGGCTGAAATTGCTTAAGGCGTTCCAGAGGGATGCTGGAACACACACACCCAGGTAGGTAGGAAGGAAGGTAGATAGATTCATTCCTCTTGTGTAAACAGCATGAGTGGAAAGTGAGTACAGTATATGGATAAAGAAAACGTTACTCCGTGCCCATACCAAAATTAGACTAACCAGAAAGGCCTCCCTTGAGAATTTGCACAGGAGTGAAATTCCAGCTGGTGGTGAGCTATTTGTTCGGGGGGCTTCCTGAGGTCACATAAAACACGTGCATAAAAGTGACATAGAGGTAATTGGATCCAAAACAAGACGGTGTGCTTTGGATCTCTGCACAGTCTGTCAGCAGCACCTTAAAAGAGGCCACTCCCTTTTTCTGACCTTCACGGACCCTGCATGTAACCAGGAGAAGTCAAAGCTTTGAGAGAGCTACTAGAAAGCATAATGCTCCTGGCCGTATACAAAGCACCAGAGACAAGTGCGGCACCCTTCTAACACACGGCCTAAATTTGTGGGCCAGAGACTTGTAAAATTAGTTCATGTAGGGTTTGGCTTGCCCTCTTAATTCTTAGAATTCCTGCCAGAATGTCCTCCCAGTGAAGGTGAACATGCAGAACCTCAAAAATGTTAGGCGCCCTTCATAGATCGTCTCAATTTTAAAGAAGAAATCAGGGAAGACTGCCCTGTGATAATAAAGAGTATTTTTATTAATCGTCTCTGAATTGAAGTCTACTGGGCTTCCTGCATTTGTCTTCTCTATGCTGCTGCTTGCATTGACCAAAGCATGTATTGAAATGGTAGATTTGGGTTTTCCTGAGAATGCTGCTTGGAGCAGAACTAAGGTAGGAGTCGAGTTGACATTGTTCAGAAGATGCTTGATGCTGAAAAAAAATAAAATAATGGAAGCAGTTTGAGTTGACTTGTGCTGAAAGCCATTGTATCTTTTAGACAAAATTATTTTCATACATCAATCCTTGTACAGCTTTTTTCCCCCTTGAGATAGCGGACTATGGTAGGCTAATACCTCCCTTTTCTCTTAATTTTTACTTTTCAGGAAAGTTTTTTTCTAGTGTTGATGGCTTTTTGGGAAGGAGGGGTGGTGCCAAAACTGCTGTGTCTTATTCCTAGGTAGAATGCACCTGAAATTTCCCAGCATGCCTCACGCTGGTAGCTTTTCCTTCTGAAGAAAGTGCTACCTGGCAGCTGATGTCCCTCGAAATGTATGCGTTTTGTCTCTTTTGTGCAGTTGGGTTATATTGTGTAAAAAGCTATGACACCTGACCGTTTTCCTTTCGCTGATCCATCTTTTTCTCCCTTTCCCTGGCCTCGGCAGCAGGTTAGCCTTTCTGCTGCGTGGGGGAGCTATGGCCAGCAACGTCACCAACAAGACAGATCCCCGTTCCCTCAATTCCCGTGTCTTCATCGGAAACCTCAATACCCTCGTGGTCAAGAAATCCGACGTCGAAGCCATCTTCTCCAAGTACGGCAAGATTGTGGGTTGCTCCGTGCACAAGGGCTTTGCATTTGTGCAGTATGTGAACGAGCGCAACGCCCGCTCTGCAGTAGCGGGAGAGGATGGCAGGATGATAGCAAGCCAGGTCCTTGGTAAGTAGGTGGCTTCCAGGGTTGGCCCTTCTGGTTTTTCCATCATCCCAATGAAATTGCCGGCGTGGTTCTTCTAGCAGAGAAGAACTTCGGCTTGTTTCCCTTTTTGCCTTGTTCAACCCGGGATCTGCTAACAGTTCCCTGTGCAAACAAAATACATGTTGCAGCCTTTTGTGTGTGTGCCTGTGTGCATGTTAAGAGGTTTCTGGTATTGTAGGAATATAAAACAAGTGAAAGGAAGGTAGAAGCAGCTAATAATGGACTACAGAAGGAATAGGCATCCAGCTCTTGCTTATCCATGGAGACCTGGGTGCTATCATAAAAGATGACCTGGGGCACTCAGATTGCAGCACTGGTCAAAAAGGCCCAAGAGAGATTATACTACTTGAGACTTCTCAGGAAACAACAACTGAAGTGTTGGGACCTAGCGCTGCACCATAGGGAGTATTTTAACAATGCACCTGTGTGTGGTTTGCCAATTGCACAGTGGCAGATAGGACAGCACTCCAGAGGGTCAACGCCATTGCCCAGAGGATGATGGGTTGCACTCTCCCATCCTTGGAAGAGCTTTACATCTCCCACTGCCTTAAGAAAGTTCAAAATGTTCTTAAAGATCCATCCTCACCCTGGGCACCCTTTTTTTCAACTATTACCATCTGGCAGGTAATACAGGACAATAAGAACAAGGAAAAATAGGCTGAAAAACAGCTTCTATCCCAGGGCAGTAATTATATTAAACTCTACTGTATAGTGCAATATTAATGCAATATCAGGTGTTTTCAATTCAATTGTATAGAACATGAAGGATTTATGCTTTTGTTTTATGTTTATAGTTTTCTTATGCATGATGTACACTGAAGATGGCATTTAACTTCGTTGTACGAGGTGCAATGCACAATAAAGTAAACTAAACTAATTAAATATATATTGGGGAGGGAAGAAGTTTAAACCTTCCTACAGAGTAGATTTCTGATCTGATCTATCTAAAAGGAAATATTATTCTTAACCTGCCTTTGCCTTGATCTAGGAGCTTTCTGCAGCCTGAGAACAGGAGGGTAAATTTAAAGAACGTGCAATGTCCTACTGGATATGTACAACTTTCCTGGAACCAAACTAGAGAAAAGCACACACACATGTCTTTTTTTTAAGCGTTTATAAAGGCACAGGGCTCTGTGGCTAAGATGCTGAGCTTGGTGGTCAGAAAGGTCGGCAGTTCTAAGCCCTAGTACCACATAACAGAGTGAGCTCCAGTTATTTCTCCCAGCTTCTGCCAACCTAGCAGTTCAAAAGCATATAAAAATGTGAGTAGAAAAAATAGGAACCACCTTTGGTGGGAAGGTAACAGCGTTCCGTGCACCTTTGGCGTTTCGTCATGCCGACCACATGACCACGGAGACGTCTTCGGACAGGGCTAGCTCTTTGGCTTTGAAATGGAGATGACTACTGCCCGTTAAGAGTCGGGAACGACTAGCACATATGTGCGAGGGAAACCTTCACCTTTATCTTAAAGCTTGTTGGCTTCATTGAGTGCTGGACTTTGTTTGAAACCAAACTACTAAAATCTCATCACCACCCGAATGCAGATTCCTTCCTCTCCTGCCTATTTACAGCCTTGAAAATAAAGGTCAGAAGAATGAGTAGCGCAGGAGTGTTTTCAGATCTGCTTGATATACTAATAATAATAAAACTTGGAAGCCAAAAAGAAACTCAAGGTTTCTCCTTCAAGAAAGGCTCCCTTCCCCCTTCTCAGCAGTTGTTGGGACCTGCCTGTTAATGTCAGGTACAAAAAACCACCTCTAGTTCAGACACGCTCAAGCCTTGCCAGAGAGAATTTTTCCTTCCTTTCCCGAAAGGAACGTTTTTTCCCCCTCTGCCAGCAGAAGACAAAATTGCTGATGTTTTTCCCACTCGATATCCCAACCCCCCATCTAAAAATATTTTTCTTGTAGCTTCTTCTCTCACTTCCCACTTAGCTGGTTGTTTATGAAAGGTGATATTAGATTTTCTTTGGCAACAAAAGAGAAGAAGGGCGTTTTCTGGGTAACCTGAGCCTCTGAAATGTTGTATTTTATTAGCACGCTACGCAGTTTGGATCCTCCTGCTTCTAAGGACGCAGCTCTTTTCGCCCCAGACTACCCTGGCTTTTTATAATGGCGGGCCACAGCTTGCGAAAAAGTATAGCTAGTCCTCGACCTCACAGCCGAAAACCTCCCATCGTTAAGTGAGATGTTTGTTAAATGAGTTTTGCCCCCTCCATTTTACGAGCTTTCTTTTTTGTCAGCTGTTTTTTAAGAGTTGAGTTGTTTAGTGAAGCACTGCAGCTGTTAAATTAATAACACGGTCAAAGGCATTCGGCTTCCTGGTTGAGTTTTGCTTGTCAGACGGTTGTAACCAATGACAACAACACCCCGCGAAACACCGCAAGTGTCACCTATAAGAGTCGATGGCCAAGTGCCTGAATTTTGATCATGTGACCCTGGGGAATACTGCAATAGTTGTGACAAATGGTCATGAGTCACTTTCACCCCCAGTGCCGTGGCAACTTTTGAACAGTCCCTAAATGAACTATTATAAGTTGGAGGGTTTCTGGTATGTGTTTCTACTTTCCATGACTGCTTTTGGAGGGCAGGCCTGCAGCTTTGTATAGTTTCAGGTGGCCCACCTTTGTGATAGGGACATTCTCTTTCTTCCTCGCCGCTCCTGTTTTACGCAGTGTGCCAAGGATATTAACCGGGTATTGTGCACCAACACATAAGGAGGTGTTTGCATGCATGCTGCTGTGTTTACCCAGAAAATATGTTAGGCACTCTCTTTCTTCGTTGGCTGTCCAAAAAAATAAAGGCCCGGCCATCCTATGCCAGACTAGATGAGCTGTGATAGCACAGTAGAAAGCAGGCTAGCTCACTGTCAGTAGTTGGATTCTGACCGGCTCAAGGTTGACACAGCCCTCCATACTTCTGAGGGTGAAAAAACGACCCAGAAGATTGGGGGGCAACAGGCTGACTCTAAACTGCTTAAGAGAGGGGCTGTAAAGCTTTGTGAAGTGGTGTATAAGTCTTAAGTCATCATCTTTTAACGAGCCCATAATCCCTTGTGGGGTGAAGTCTGGGCAACTGAATAGAACTAGCTGTTGTGGTCTGCCGGCGGCCTGTGGAACTGACAGCAGAGTCAGACAGCCAGGAGGTTGAGGAGGAACATGGGCCAGTCCTGGAGTCTGGGGAAGGCTCGGACGAGGGTTCTGTGTCAGAGGCAGATGGGCCAAAGCCATGCGGGAGTTATGTGTTGCCTCCAGAGTTGGACATCAGTGAGGCAGAGGAACAGGCTCCCCTGTTGCTCCATGTGGCCTTGCCAAGCTAACTGCCCATTAAGTCTTCGACAGTGTTTCCACAAAGATAAAGGTGGATGCTTATCAGTCTTATCCCAAAAGATTTTGGCAGCCTACTGTAGGGCTCTTTAAAACTATTTGGGAGTCATTACGGGCTGTGCATGAACATAATTCACAGCCTTTAAAATAAAAAGAGGGTTTGGGGGACAAAGCACGTGTTTTTTACTCTATCATGAAGCCTAGGTCAGAACACTAGCGGAGTGTTTTAATGGCCAGATGCCCTTCCTGTTGCCAATGCTGAGTTTTGTTCAGCAGATGTATTTTCATTGCACCCAGAGAGAGAAAAATTCTGCCCACTCCCTCTTTCAAATTCAAAGCATCCATCCTTCTAAGTTAGTGCCTGGCAGTCTATAGTTAACAAGCATGTAAGTGTGGACGAACATGTGGGTGAGCGCGAGAAAGAACAAATGCATAGTGTAACCAATGAAGTTTTGCTGTTAACTTGAAATTCCCCAGGATATGTGTGTGTGTGGAATGAATATGTTGTGTGTGTTTCCAAAGAACCAGTTTGCCCTTGGTTGAAAGGGATTGGAGTGTATCTAATTAATTTCCCAACCATTGAGCATGGCTGTGTGTTGTCGACTCTTCGCCTTGCCTATCTGGAAAACCCAGGTAGGAAG